>KE525057.1:507138-576726 GCA_000441895.2 Anopheles sinensis | reverse complement strand
GGCGTGTGGTGCGACGAGTGGTTGCTGCAACCTGCAAGGTTTGCTGCTGCTGGAATTGCTCGTTACCTCCCGCTGGGGAAGGAACGTGTTGCTGGTGCTGTTGGTGTTGAGGTGTTACTACCAACTGCTGCGATTGCATTGACCCTCCTGCGCCAGCGCTTGTCGCCTGCTGTACGCTTACAACGGATGGTGGTGGTTGTTGTTGTTGCTGCTGACTCAACGTGATACTATTGCCAGTCTGAGAACCGCCACCTTGTGCGGACAGAGGATTCGCCGGTTGCTGCTGGGCTCCTACAGTTGTTACTGCTGCTCCTCCCGCAACCTTCGGAGACGGACCGTTGCGAATGACATCCTCAATTATATCATCCACCGTGCTGCGGCCATCCTTCTCCAGCAGGCGGCGGGATTTACGTGTGTTGGCGGCCGCAACTGCTGCTGCAAATGCCGCCGCCGACGCAGCCGTTGTAGGATGTACGCCCAGTTCTTCCTTGCCAACTACCAGCTCCTGGACACCGGCAGCTGCCATTGGTGGTTGCTGAACCGAAGTGGGTTCGCTGGCAGGGAGTGGCAAGGGCAATGAAGGACCCGTTGTTGTTGTTGTGGTTGACGACACCGTCGTAGGTTGCTGGACCGTGGAAACAGTGGAGGTGGTTACCACCACCGACGGAATGCTGGTCGAGACGTTCGTCATTGCTGTGATCACCTGCTGCTGGTGGTGGGTAACCGGGACGGACGTTGTGGTCGCAATGGTGGGCGATGGTGTTGCTGTTGCGATCACCGTGGTGGTCGGAGTTGTGTTGGTCGAAGGGGCCGTCGTTACGGCCGCCTGGTTCTTGATGGTCAGAATTAACCGTGGCCGTGCACCGTCACCACCGGACGCCGGTGACAACAGTTTCTCGGCATTGGACACATCCTCACCCGAGTCGTCATGGAACTCGTAGATATCGGAGGACGATCCTCCACCAACTCCGGCACCAGCTCCTCGACCGCCAGCTTTCGGTGTGGAAGTGGCCGCCGGTAGTCCACCTGATGAACCGGTCGACGACAATGCTGCCGTTGGTCCCGGTAGGTTCGGTGTAGCTGCAACATGTTGCTGCTGCGTCGTACTGACCATAGCGGCACCACCTCTCGCGCCACCTCGTCCTCCACGGCCACGCTTGCCACCACCGGGAGTCTTTCCACCTCGGGTGCGCGTTTGTATTCCCGATTCGATGGTTTCGGTCGAGTTCTTTTCGAGAACCGTCGCATGTCCACTCTCCGAGCTCTTGCGTCCACCTCGACGTCCTCCCCGTTTGCCCGTACCACGGCCAACGGTTTCTTTTTCCATGGACTCAATCGCACCGCTTCCGCTCGACTGTTCGTCACATTCGTCCTCATCTATCGGCAACGGTGTTGTTGTTGCCGCCGCTGATGAAGGTAACGCCACGTCTGTTCCGGAGCTAGCGGCCAACGGTTTACCATCCGCCACATCCTTCTTGGTGGTACTCTCCTTGGCGATTTGATCGAGCGGTTGTTGCTGCACCTTGGGCTCCTCCAACGCACCGACCGTACCCTTGGCCACCAGATCGATCGTGGAAGCTTCCTTGTCCAACGGTGGCGGCGCAACTATCGATTCGTCCTCCGAGCAGAGCGCATCGACCTTCTTGATTACCGAATCGATGTTGATTTCCTTCGCCGACCAGCAATCGCTGTCCTCCTTCGAGTCCGTTTCCTGCTCGTCCACCAGCGATGCGACCGAGGTTGATTTACTACCCTCCTCCTTCACGGGCGACGATCCTGGTTGCTTGCGCGACGCAATGTCGAGCGCGATGGATGGTTTCTCCTTGGCCGCCTCGGATTTCAGCGCAGTCGATGGTGTAGTAGTAGGACTAGAGGATGGTTTGCTAGATGGCATCACCGGATCGATCACAATCGATTTCGCCACAACGACGGTCGGAGTGATCGGTTGGTGATTCGGGTTGGACATGATCGTGGAGATCGTATTATTGCTGCCCGATGCGGCCTTTGCGAGGACAATGTTTGCTGGACTGGTGGTGCTCGTCGCCACAGGTTCCGATGCCATCGATTTCTGGTACACGGTCAACGGTGAGTTAGAGCCCGCAGGAATACTAGCTGTCGTCACAGTTACCTGTTTGCTGGAAACAACAGGTGGGTTTACCGCATTCACCGAAGGTGTTTGCTGTTGCTGTTGGTGAGCCAGAATAGTCGACTTGATAGGAGTTGTTGCAGGAGATGCTGTTGTACTCCCTCCTCCTGCCGATGTCACTACGACCGGATGCATGGTCTTCATAGACGATGGATCTAGCGGCTTTCGAGGGGTTGAGGTGTGCATTAGATACGCCGACGGTGTGGTGTTGAGTACGATGTTCGGTTTGCTCGCATTCGTCTCGTGCCCCGCAACCATAGCTGCTGCTGCACTCGCGGTGATGATACGAGCCACCGGATTACCTCCTCCGTCTGCCGTCGAAGGGCTGTATTGGTTTTTGATCGAAGGATCGTTCACCTTGCCGGAGGTTACCAAGGCCGAGGGTTTCAATGGTGTTGTTCCCGCAGCATGAGGCACCCCTCGTTGCGGGATCGAACCCGGGTGTAGATGGTGCGGATGGTAATGATGTTGCTGCTGCTGCTGTGGCGATATCACCTGACCACCACTGCCAGGACTCGACACGGTCGGCTTTTGATGGTACGGCGATTGTCCTCCGCTCGGTGTGGAGGAAGAATTTGGCGAATGCACCACGATGTGCCCACCATGGTGGATGATCATAGCCGCCTGAGGACTTCCCCCACCGGGTGGTTGTTGAACCACAGGACTGAGCTGCTGCTGGGGCGAGTGCCGGTTGTTGGTCACCATTGCTGGATGAGGCCGTAAGGTCGTAGTTGTTGGGGAAGACGTTCGCCCTCCTCCGAACGGTGAGTGTGGTGAGGCTATCTGCAGCTTCGGAGATTGTAGTCCCCGCGGGGAAGACGAATCCGCTGCCGATGGCATCGCATGATAGATGATCGGATGCTGCTCGGGAATGGTGATCGTCGGCGGTGTCTGCACAACGTACTGCCGATGGACGGTGGTTGTCGTGGACGTGGTCGTGCTGGTAGTGATCGCCGATGGTGGTGTCGTTGGGATCGAAACACCACTCCTTACCACGGTCGGTGGTTGGGATGCCGGCTTAACCGTGGTCGATACCTGTGGTGCATATCCTACGGTGATCGGTTTCAACTCCGTTTGCGACACGGAGGACGCCACCGTCGGGCGCAGCTGTTCCTTTATGATCGTGATCGTTGACGCTGGAGTAATGATCTTCTGACTCACAACGGCCGGGGCCCCCGAAGGTGAGGTTGACACTTTCGTCGACTGCTTCGACTGCGCCGTCGTCGTTGGTGCTTTAACGACGACACCACTACTGCTCGTGACAGCTTCATCGGCCGACCCTTGCGATGGCGAGTCGACATTCGCCAGTGTCATGTGCTTGCCGGGTGTGTCAGGCATTTCCAACTTTCCAAGCGAATCGTCCTTCTTGATCCCGCCTGCCCCTTCCACCAGCACCTTGTCCACCTTATCCGCTTTCGCACCCTCAATCAACGGTTTGCCGATCTGGCTAAGGTCGACATCGGGCGTTTTCGGTGGATTGTCGAACCGCAGCAAATTACCACCGGTATGATCGTCATCCAGAGCATCATCCGTGTCGGTGTCGATCTGTAGGTCATGCTCCGACTGCGGTGTGTCCGGTTTCAGCTCCTCCGCGTTCAGGCTCATGATCGCCTTCTTCATCTCCTCGTCATCCTCCTCCGGAATCTGCGGTGGTTCGTCTTCGGTGTTCGGTGACTTGAGCTGCTCCTCTTCGACCGGATCGCTGTACATGTCGGAAAAGTCGGGCGTATTGGACGTGCCGAAGCTTTCACCTAGCAGCGCCGCCACGGCGTCCTCCGTTTCCTCCTGCGAGATGACGACACGGGATTTTTCCTCCAGCAGAAGCTTGGCGGCCGCTTCATCCGCTTGCCTCTGCTTGGCTGCAGCCAACTGCTGGTCGTCCTCGTTGGAAGAGATCGCCTCACCACCGCTGGCCACCTCGCTGCTGCTGCTCGTCAACAACTCACCAGAGATCGACATAACAGCCTTCTCGTGCAGCTGTTGCGTCGTCTGGTCGTCGAGTTTTTCCGTGCCGGACGATGTCGTTTTCTTTCGCTTCGCCGTACTCTTGTTGGACGATGTTTCGTCGATCGATTCTTTCTTCTCGAACTCGTACGTCGGAGTGGAACAGGTCAGCTCACGCGTATGTACACCATCGGCACCCGCAAGCAACAGCGACGAAGGCGACGCGGAACGTTCCATCGGGCCGGCGGTTGTACTGCTGGCCGCCGTAGATGGTGCTGGTGTGCTCGTCGTCTGCGCCGTCAGCTGCTGTTTGTTCGACGGTGGTGGACTTTCGTCCAACAGGCACGGCAAACTGGGCGATGGTTTGCTGAGGTTGTGCTTAGAGTCCTCCTGCTGTGCCGAGATAATGTCCAGCGACAGTTTGTTGATCGAAGATGGGGTAACGGGAGTCGTGGTCGGTGGTGGATGTCTGTTTGTGGTTTGCAGACCACCACCCGAATTTCCACCGATCGGCGAGTGAACGTTGCTACTGTTGCTGCTTCCGGTGGTGGCAGCGTTCGTTGGAAGGGTACCGGATTTCGCCACACTTTCGCCAAGAGATGTCGTGCTAGGCGCAACCGGGGCAATAGTTCCAGTGGAATTGACGCCTCCACTGCTGCTTCCACTGTGATGGTGCTTATGCTTTTCATCCTTGCCACGTTTCTTTTTCTTTTTCTTCTCCTTGCGGCCATGCTCGGATGATGAAGCACCCGTCGTGCTGGTAATGACGGAACCCGACGATGGGTCTTTCTTGTCGCCGAACGACATCTCCATACTGTCGTCACCATCCGTGTACCGGAACACGTCCAACATGTCGACGGACGTGCGCTTTTCTCCAAGCACGGTAGCTCCTCCACTTGTCACCGTCGAGGCGGGTGAAACTTCCACTTCCTCATCCTTCTGCTGGTCGGTATCACTCATCAGCTGCGCTTCCAGCGCTCGACCGGCTTCATCCAGATCGACACTGTTTTCATCCTCCTTCAGTGACGCTGCGGCGGCGGCGGCGGCGGCCATCGAAGCACGTTGCTTCTCTCGTCGGCGCTTTTCCTTACGTTTGCGCGACTCTTCCTTGCGCGCCAGCTCCTTCTCCGTCAGCTCACCGGTCGATGTGGCGTTCAACTGCTGATCCGGTAGCTTACCAGCGTTACGAAGCGCGGAACCGAACGATTGTTGTGGCTCTTTCTGTGGCTCTTCGCCCGTGCCGGATTGGATCGAGGGCAAAGCTGTCGTCGTAGAAGATACTCGTTCGGCAGACATGGCGGCGGCGGGTGTGGTGGGGTTCTTAGACGATGGCTCGTTGATGGGAGCATCCACAACAAGCTGCTGATCCTGGAGGTGCTGTTGCTTGGAGCTGCTTTTCGCTGCATCATCGTCCATCCTTGGCCCTTGGTCGTCTGGCTCGAGCGAACCTTGCTTTCCACCGTGGGATGCTTCCGTTTCCACCGACGAGTGCTGTGACTCTTCGTCCGAAATCGGCCCAAAGAGGTCCATGTCGAGGAATTTGCTGCTGCTGCTGTTACTGCTTCCACCGCCACCAGCACCACCGCCGCTTGTGCTTTCCTTGTGACGATTTTTCGATTTCTTTGACCGGCTGGACGAAGATGACTTACTTTCGTAGTCCTCCTTCGAGCGATCGCGTCGCTTTTCTTTCTTCCCACTGTGTTTCTTCTTGTTGTAGGACGATGACTGATGATCGTCCACCAGTTGCTGTTGTTTAGCTTTTGCCGACTCCTCGACGGTGCTAGGATTCGACGCTGTCGTCGGGACGCTTGAAGAAGAAGTTGTGTTTCCACCGGTTGCATTCGGAACAACGGTTGGCGCCATCGTTGGCGAAGCGCCACTACCACCGTCGGCCGCTAACGACGCGATTGACGCTGGCATTGTGGTCGCTCCAATCGACGCGGTTTCACCACTTCCTACTGCCGCAGCCGACGACGGATCCTTTTCCAACTGCTCGAAGCTTCCGACACTACCGTCCAGCGTTTTGTTACGCTTTTGCTTCTTCTTGTGTTTCCGCTTGGAATCGGAATGTTGCTGCTGTTGCTGTTCCGTTTTGGGTGTCAGCTGGTGCGCCATAAGATCGCCCCCGTCCGATCCGGATTGATCGCAAGCCTGCGGTGGTTGCGCCGGTGGCTGTTCACGGTTGCGCTCCTTATGCTGTTTGTACGTCGACGCTACCATATCCTTCGATTCCTGTTTGATGACGGCCACGGTCGTGATCGGTTGTCCGTACTCCGACTTGACGACCGTTTTCACCAGATCGTCATCGGAAATGTCGCTGGCAATGAGCGCAAACGAGCCAGTCGTCGTCGTCGTCGACGTAACCGATGGTTTTTGTTCCTTTGGAACTCCAGACAGGGACGAAGAGCTCAGGTCCATTTTGACGGTCAACGATGATGGCGGCTTCTTATCTTCCACCAGGTGCGAAGAAGTCTCATCGTCGCTTTTGAGTTCCTTCTTGATTTTCACCTCCACATCGGCGGTGTACGGGGTGGATCCGGCGAACATGCGTCCAATTTTATCATTGATGCGATCATATTCAGCATCCGGAATCATGCTGTTACCGCCCATGGCAGCAGCAGCACCGCCGGATGTGACGGCATTCTTCGTACGCTCGTTCGTCCGCGTCCCTTCGTCGTCCGTCTCCGTGTCCGATTGGATGCGCGTCGATCCGCGGGAGCCTCCTTTGCGGGAGGACGACTTTTTGTCCTCGCCCGAACTGCGCCGTGAGCTTTTCTCCTGGTGGTAGGAGGGTTGACGCTGTTTCTGCATCGGTTGCTGCTCGAGCTGATGCGGTCGTTTGTCCCGTTCGGCGGTACCACCGTGCATGTTACCACCACCTTCGCTGCTTTCGTCATCGCACAGGTCGTTCAACCGGTCGCGATTGAACACTGCCCGATGATGATGATGTTGTTGATGATGGTGATGGTGGCGACGATCCTGCTGCTGCTGCTCGCGATCGCGTTGATGATCCGTCGTACCACCCTCGTCACCCGAATCGGACGCCAGCGACGACTCCTTGAGGTGGTGATGCCGGCGTGACGACGAGCGAGGTGTCGTCGGAACGCGATCCTCTTCCTCGTCATCCGTCGTCGTCACCATACCGCTCTTGTTGTGCTCCTTGTGGTGGTGGTGGTGGTGGTTGTACTTGCTGTTGACCGTCCCGTCCGAGTTCATACCGTCCTCCGAGTCGGACTCATCACCTTCCTCCCAGCTCTTCGAGCGGTTCTTACCCTCCCGCTTCGCCCGGCACTGCTTGAGCTGCGAGAACTTGGCCCGGATCTTCTTCTCCTCCTCCTGCTTCTGCATATTCTTGCACGAGCGTGCCTTCACCTTGTCGTACATCGAGATGTTCGGCCCAAAGTCGTCGGGAATGTCGAAGATCGAATGCTTCTTCGGTTCATCCGAGTCGTCCGTATCGTCCGAGTTGCTGTTCGCCGGCTTGCGGCTACTATTCGAGCGGCACTTTTTCTTCTCCCTCACGGCTCCACCCGTCGGCCCACCAATACCACCCCCCTCCTCAGCCGATGATTCCGCACGGCTAACGGGCTGCGATGATTTGCGGTCCGCACGGGCACAGTTGAGCTTCTTGTAGTGGTCACCACCACCACCACCGGTGGTAGGGGTCGCACCCGACGCTTCCACCAATCCCATGCCGCCGGCCGATCCACCACCACCACCGCTCGAGGCGCTGTGGTGGAACCGTTGCTTCGCAAACTCCTGCAACTCCTTGCGCTCCTTCTTGTAGCGTATGCGGCGGTTCTGCTCTTCCTCGTCGCTGGTCGACCGGTTCTCACCGTAGCTGTCCGCGGGGAAGTTGGCGCTCTGCGTGTTCTCCTTGTCCCGCGAAGGGTCACGGTTTTTCTTCGACTTGTGCTTCGACTCGTGGTACCGCTCCTTACGCTTGTGATGGCTACCACCACCTCCGCCGCCACTGCCACTACCGGCACTGCTGGCACCGGACGGCGGCTGATGATGGTGCAGATGATCCTCGCCGGAAAGCATGATCTCCTTGCGGCGCTCCTCAAGCAGTAACGCCTGCTGTTGCTGCTTTTCGGTGGAAGTATGGTGATTCTCGCCGCCCGGTTGCTGCAGATACTTCGACGACGCGTTGTTCAGCGAGGATGGGACTTTCTCGGACGACGGAGTAGCAGTGCTGCTGGACGACGTCTTGGAGGATGTTTTCTCCGAGCGATGGTTATGACCGCTGCCGCTCGTTTTGTGGTGATGTTTGCCACCTTCCTTACGGCTTTCCTTACCGGAATCACGCCGCTCGTTAATCTTCGAACCAGTCTCCTGGCCGTCCTGGGACGCGTTGGAGCGAATCTTCTTCACCGTGTTCGCTTCCTCCAGCGTCGATTCTATGCTATCCTGCGAGCTGAGCCGTCGCTTGGAGGAACTTCGGGCGGGCGAGCCGCTACCGGTTGAGTTTACCCGATCCCGTCGATCCTTATCCGATGTGGATCGCTCCCGGTGATGGTGATGATGGTGTTGCTGCTGTGCGCCCGGCTCATCGTGGTGATGATGACGGTGATGATGATTCTTCTGGTTCGCCGAAGATTCCCTCTCCACCGTGTCACCGGACGAAGCACCGCCTTTTGCCCTACCACTACCACGTTCCTTTTCATGCTGCTCCTTCTCCATGCCATCTTCGCGCGACTGCTTACGCTGCTCTTTCTCCTCCCCACCGTGGCGATCGACCACAGCCGCCGGGGTGTCCTTTTCCCGTTCGGTCGATGATTTTCCCTGCCGTGGATGCCCTTGGTGATGCAGCTGTTGCTCTTCGTCATCTTTATTGTCCCTTCGCTTGGAGGAGGAAGATGGCGCGTTAACGTTATTGTTGTTCGTCGTACCCGCAGCAATTGCAGCCGCCGCAGCCGCCTCCTGCTTCAAGCGATCGAACTCGTCCCGATAGGAACTGCTGCCACCAGCCCCTGGAAGGTGCTCCACGTGGTTCTCTTTCACGTGGAGGTTCTTCGCGGTACTGCTGCTACTGCTCGTGCTGCTCGTGCTGCTCAGGCTATCACTGTGATGCCGGTGGCCACTACCGCCTCCGCCGCTGCCGTGATGGTGATGATGGTGATCCTTGTGGTGGTGCGAATTCGATTTGCTCGACGACTTGTTGCTCGAAGAGTGCTTCGAGGAAGATTTGCTGGCCGACGTATCCGACGATGGTACCGATGGAGCGGTTGCGGCCGCTTCCTCTGCCGGTTCATCGACTGAACTTGCACCCGCCGCCATGGCAGCAGCGGCATTCGGCGACGACACCACACTGCTGGACGATGTCGACGACGTAGACGATGCCGTTGACAGTTTCCGTCGATCTTTGTGATGCTTGTTGCTGCTGCTGTTGCTGCCTTTACTGCTCCCACCACTGGCCACCGCCGCGTCACTTTCCGTCGTCGCCTTTCCGATGCTGCTGCTACTACTACTGGAATGCATGTGCGCCGCCGCCGGTGGACCACCGTCATCGGAACCAACATTGCTGCCACCCTTAACCGTGCCGACGTTCGTGCTGCCCGGGGGAGGTGGTGGGGGTGGTTGTGAGGTCGATTGAACGGCTCCACCACCTACTGCTGCTTCCTTCACAACCGATGCTCGGCTGCTGCTGCTGCTGCTGGTGGACGACTGCTGTTGATGTTTCTGCGCCACACCGCTATTATTACTCGATGACGACGACGACGACGACGTTGAAGAAGAAGAAGAGGACAGGTGATTTGCACTGGCTCTACCACCACCGCTGTTGTTGCCGTTGCCGCTACCACTAGTAGTTACACTATTACTATTGTTCATTAAATTATTATTGTTGTTACCGCTAGCGTTTGTACTTGTTTTTTCCGTTAAACTAATACTTTTATTTAAAACATTGGTCTTTGGTTTACTGGTTGACGACGACGACGACGACGACGACGAGGACGATAATGACGAGGACGATGTAGTAGCAGTGGAAGTGATGATGGTGGTGGTTCCGGTCGTCGTTAGTGTCGTCACACCGGCCGCCGAGGAGGCAGCAGCGCTTGTTGCTGCAGGTATTGTAGAGGAAGCAGTCGTCGCAGCAGTACCGGAGTGTGAGCTGCTGCTGTGTGTCGTATTACTAGTGCTATCTTTATGATTAACGGACGGGGACGACGTAGCTGTTGTTGTTGTTGTTGTGGTTGCTGTTACGGTACTACTGCTATTACTACTGCTGTTGCTGCTACTGGAGTCTCCATGGTCACTGCCAGCTGCTGCTGTTGCCGCCGTCGTCGTCGTCGTCGTTGCTGTTGCAACGGTAGTTCCAGAAGACGGTGGAGAAGAGGTGGTTGATTGTTGGCCTGATGTGGCCGCTGCCGCCGCTGCTGCTGCTGCTGCAGCCGCCGCTACCGCTGGCGGGTGACTGGGGAACGGATACTGGAGAGTGGACTTCACCGACGGGTTGGGACTGTTGTACGGCTGCGGGCTGTTCATCGGCGAAACGGAGGTGCTACTGCTGCTTCCGCTGATCCTCGGTAGGCTGACGGTCGTCGGCGTGCTGGGGGTCGTTGGAGCCGAGCTTACCACCGCCGCCGGAGCAGCAGCAGCAACCGCGGAGCTTGGTGCCGCCGTTTTGAGCGAACCAAGATGCACCGGTGATTGGCTTGCGGAGGGTGTTGTCGCGAGCGTAACACTATTCACCACCGGAGATGCTGTTGTTGCTGCTGCTGTTCCTCCGGCCGTTGCCGCAGCGATCACCGACGCTATGCTGTTACCGAGCACTGTCGCGAGGGTACCGGCGGATGCGGCCACCAGGGCGGTGCTATGCTTCGAGTAGTTGGAGAAGTCGCGCGGCTCGTACTTGTCGTCGATGTTCTCCAACCGCTTGAGGTCCTCGTCGAAGATGGACTTTTTCGACAGCACCGACTTGACGATGTCCGACGGGGGCAGCTCGTGCACGTCGAGATCGAGAAACTTCGTGCGAAACGAGCTGCCTGTGGCCGAGGTAGACGAGGACAGCGGCGACGGTGACAGCGAAGACGATGACGACGTCGACTGGTGGTGCTGATGAATGTGATGATGCGCCGGAAGGTGATGGTGATGATGGTGGTTCAGCAGTCCCGCAGCACCGACGACGCCGTGATTGTGGAACGGAGACGCTTGCTGTGGCGGCAGGTGATGCTGGAGGTGGTGGTGGTGGTGGGAGGAATGGTGATTGTAGGACGACGACGATGACGACGACATTTTCCCGGACGATCCGTGATGGTGATAATGCAGTCGATCATTCAGACCAAAGTGGAGCTCGGACGCGTTTCCACTGATTGGAGGGACTGACGCATTGACGCTACCACTACCACCACCGAGCCGAGTAACGGAAGCCGCCTGGGTGCTACCGGACCACTTTTCGAACTTTTCATCCAGTGTCTTGATGCGCTCGTCCAGTGACATACCGAGGTCGCTAGAATCACTTGACGTCGAGCTAACGGAGGGGGCGCGTGGCGGTGGACTTGCCGGCACCAGTTCGCTCACCGACGACTCGCCGAGCAACGGCAAACTACTACCAATGGACGCCGAGCCTCCGGACGACTTGCTGGCCGACGCCACTGCTATTGGCGGGGGACTCGTGAGGGCGTTGCTGTTGCTCTGTAGTAGACTAGAATTCGTCGCCAGCGAAGAGAGACTCGGGTTGATCGCAGCGGAGGAGCTGTTGGTGGCCGACTGAGCGGCGGAACTGCCACCGCTGGCCGTGCTCGCGAACGGTAGCGGTGTTGTTGGCGTAGCGACGGTGGACGGTGTCGATGGTGTCACGGCTGCCGAAGACGACCCGGACGAGATCTGTCGTTCAACGGACGAAGAGCCGGTTCCGACGGTTGACGACACCGCCGCCGCAGACGAAGCGGAGGAGGAAGCTGAGGACGAACCTCCTCCCGCCGCACTACTACTCTGCTGCTGCTGCTGGATTGCATTGAATCGGTTCTGCTGGAACACCTGCACGGCAAAGCGGGGCAGTGGGAGCTCCATCGGCTCCTGGTTGTACGCTCGTGCCGTCGGTATCCGGCGGGGTTCGCTAGGGAGTAGCAAGTTTTCCGGCCGCTCGTCGCATAGGGGCGTGCCGGGACGCGACCCGTCGGCACTCTCGCCCCCGCTAGCCTCGTGCGAATGTATCGAGTGCAGCTGGTGGCCTCGACCCCGCGAAGAATGGTGATGTTCGTTGGAGGTGGATAGGCTCGTCCCCGTCGTGGCGCCCGCAGTCGTTGCCGCCCAGGAGGAAGACGATGCCGATGACGCTCCCCCCGTTGCCGCGCTACTACTGCTGCTGCTGCTGCTGTTGCTGTTGGCCAGGACTGTCGCAGACGGTGTCATTCCATCACCGATCACTTTCCTTCGCTTGCTCAGGTGATGGTGCGGCGAGTAGAGCGAATGGTTGGTGGTGGGTCCATCTGTCGACAGGTGGTGCTGCGAGTTATTACTGCTGGAGGCGTTACTGTTCGTGTGCCGCTGTTGCAACGAGCTGCTGTCGGTGGACGGTCTCCTACTGTTTCCCGAACTTACGAGCGAACTCGCCGATGACGCCGAGGCGACGGATTGCTTCGACTGCTGGATGTTACACTCGGACAACCGACGCACCTCCATCGACTTGCGGTGGGTGAGCGCGGACGATGACTGGATGCCACCGATTGGTCCTCCTCCTCCTGTCGTACCGCCTCCACTATCACTGTTGTTACTACCATGGTGCGGATGGTGGTGATGGTGGTGGTGGTGGTGGCTGTTGTAATGGTGCAGCATACTGCCACTCCCGCTAGCGTTGGAGGTACTACTGCTGTTGATCGGCCCACTACCACCGGGCGTACTACCACCACTGTTAAAATGGTGACCGCTGCTGCCAACGGGGCCACCAGGCGCCGTTACTACACCGGCGGCGGCAGATCCGGCGGCGCCGGGCATAACAACGACGCCGGGAGATGGATCGCGCAGATCCCGGTGGTGGTCACGATCGGAATCGCTTCCTCCGTGGTGATGGTGGTGGTGATGGTGATGGTGCCCGTCCGAGTTGTATTTGATACGCTTCTTCGGGCTCACCAGCTCATCGCCACTGGACGGGCATTCTTCTAGCTGTTCTAGTATATGTACACGCTCCTTCTGCAGGTAGCGTATGTTGTTGCTATCGCCACCTACAAGAGATGATGATAATACGTAAATAACATTAAAAACAATATCGTTGTAAATAAGCGTGATTTGGGAGCGAAAAGAAACACCGGATTCTTTTTATGAAAAGTCTTGGATGACAGTAATGATATCAGTGATTTTTACTATAGTTCTAGTCAGATTTAGGACTGTTTTAGGTTCCATTGTGGAATAATTAACAACAAACGAGATTACTCGTCGTGCTGTATAAATAGGATCAGCAGACATATAACTGAGACATGAGACTGAAGAGGGACTATTAACTAGGTAATCACGTAAGGCGCCGTGAATGGAATAACGGCGTTGTCAAAATTTACATTTGTCTAAAACAGAGTTTAGATTTATACAATGGAATATGTCAAGTGGTCTTAGGAAAGTTTTATCGACAAAGTGAATATTTTCAGGCGCATCGAAGAACTTTGCAATTGTACAGAGGAGTATGGCAAATAGCAAAGGGAATCCATCTGAATTACAGAAATACGTATTTCCTACACTATTTTCCACTAAGAGAAAAACCCAGCGTCACCCTTTTCTCGTTATATGTCTCTTACCTGAACTCTTTTCGCTACGCTTCCGTAAACTGCTGCCGCCAACAGCTGCAGCTCCACCGGTCGCCTGCGCTGACGCTGGGAGGTCGGTCTCACCTAACCGCGATTGTATCGTGGAGCTAAGACCACCGCCGCCACCACCGGGCAACGATCCTCCCGCCGTCGGCGACTCGATCGACCCAACGAGATGGTGCAGATGGTGGGCGAGACTGGCCGCACCGCCAGCCAGCCGATCGATGAGCGTACTGCTAATGTTCCCGCTGGCACGGCTCCCACTCACCCCACTGTTGTTATGCTCGTGCTGGTCGTATCGGTCGTCCTCGTGCGTCGAGCTTGCGGCCGACCCTTGGCTGTACTCGTCGTAGCTTCGAAATCGCCTTGGCGCCTCGATCCGATCACCGACGCCGCCGGCCGATGCCCCACCGGCATTTCCCCCGCCTTCCGAGTAGTAGTCCTCGCTCGAGTACCGCACGATCCGCGACCGCGACGAGGACGACGAGGAGGAGTTGACACCGCCCATCGGGCCGCCAACGCCTCCTCCACCGCCCGACCCACCGTTGCCGCCCCGAGCACTACCAGCGCCGCCCCCGACGGCACCGAGCGACGACGACAGCAGACCCGTCGACGAGCTGGTGGCGGAGGACGACAGCGATAGCGGGTCAACGCGGGGCGAGGCGCCACCAGCGATGGCACCAACGTTTCCGACGGCGGTCAGCGGATTGCTCGGTCGGCTGAACGACGACGAGGAGCCGCCGCCCCGATTCCTGCTCAATGAGCTATTGCTGCTGCTGCTGCTGCTACCATCCCTATTACTATTACCACTACTACTGCTATTGATTCCGGCGGCACTGTTTCCACTGTGGACACCGAGACCACCACTACTGCCGTTGTTACCACTAGCACTGTTACCACTATTGTTGCTACCGAAGCGGGGCGACCGAAGGACGACGATATCCGTTCCGGGCCGCCGCCGCTGCTAACTCCCGCCGCCGACTGCTGTTGCTGCTGCTTATCTAACTTATCGAAGAACGCCTCCTGGCACTCGCGGGACGCAAAGTCCACCTGCAGCTTGCGGCCGCGCAGCATCACGCCGCGCATCTCCTTGACGGCCGCCTGCGCCTGCTGCACCTGCTCGTAGTAGATCAGCGCGAGCCGGCGCTCCCGGTCGACGTTCACCTGCGAGACCGTGCCGAAGTGGTTGAACTGCGCGACGAGATAGTTCTCGCTCGCACTGTCCGCCACCCCGTCCAGCCAGACGCAGTTGGTCGGCATCGACTTGCCGAAGCCGAGCTTGATCCGGTTCGCGCCGAGATGCTCGCCGTCCATCTTGCGCATCGCTTTCACTACACTCACTATGTCCGAATATTGACAGAACGCGTACGCGCTCGCACCCTGCTTCTTAATGTCTATCTCAATGATCTCGCCGAAGCACTCGAACTGCTTGCGCAACTCACTCCCGGTAATGTCCTTCTCGAGGTTGCCGACGAACAGCGTGCGGGTCGACTTCGGATGGTACTCGTCCAGCTCCGCCTCGTACGGCCGGAACTCGTTGTCGTCGACGTCGTAGTAGCCCGCGTACGGGGCCACCTCTATCTTGCAGCCGAAGAACAGCTTGTCGTGCGACACCTCCAGCGCCTTCTCCACATCCTCCGGCTTCTTGAAGCAGACGAGCGCGTACCGGTCGGTGTTCTGGCCGACCACCTTCACCCACGTCACTTTGCCGTGCTTCTTGTACTCGTGGAACAGGCCATCCTTGAGCGAGGTGTCGGACGAGCGGGCCGGCAGATTTCGCACGCAGATTGCCAGCGGCCGGTTGTCGTCCGAGTTGAAGTTGATTAGATTGCTGTTGCTGCTGCCACCGACTCCGCTGCCACCGTTGCTGAGTCCTCCTCCTCCACCGCCACCCGCACTCGCTGTCGATAGCTGCTGCTGTCCAGCTGGTGCGTGGTTGTTGATGGTGGTGGTGGTGGAAGCCGTCGGTACACCACCACTTCCTCCTGCAGTTCCTCCTCCACCTGGGCCAGCACCACCGCCGGAATGATGATTGCTGGAGCCACCACTGCTACTACTGCTGCTGCTGCTGCTACTCGAGCTGCTCGAGCTACTGCTGCTGCTGCTGCTGCTGCTGCTTCCGATTGGACCGTTAGCTGCATTATTAGCGTTGCCGCCGCCACCGCCGCCTCCCAGGAGTGTCGTCGTCGACGAGGCCGCCGCTGCTGCTGCTGCCGCCGCCGCCGCTAGTGCCGCCGCCGTCGAGATGGCCGACTGCAGCAGGGTCCTGCCGCTGGCGAGTGGTGGCAGCACGCCGCCGCCTATTACTCCAGCCGCCGCTGCGGACGGGGTGCAGCTTGCGGCAGCATCGCGGCCATAGGACGACGGCAGCGATGGCAACAAACCACCAACCGTGGACGACGGTAGACCAGCTGCTCCTCCTCCGCCGCTGCCACTGGTGCCGCCACCGACGCTGTTTCCACCGCTACTACTGCTACTGCCGTGCGTGCCACGTCCCGACAGGTTCGTCGTCGTGCCAGCGTCGTGCGAGTGGCTCGCAATACCGCCGCCCTGGCTGTGCGACGTCGAGGACGAGCAGGTGGACGAGCTGCTGCTGCTGGGCGATCGCGACCGCGACCGGGACACCGACCGGCGCTGGTGGCGCTGGTGGTGATGCGGCTGCGTGTGGTGGTGGTGGTGGTTCGGATGGTGCCCGCTGCCGTCCCGGTGGTGATGATTGTGGTGATTGTGATGATGCGACCGATCGCCGATCACACCGCCACCGGACGAAGGATGGTGATGATGGTGGTACTGCTGCACCGGCGACGCGGTCCGCGAGTGGCGATGGTGGTGGTGCTGGTGCTGATGCTGGTGGTGATAGTGGTTGTGGTGGTGATGGTGGTTCTGGTGGTTGTTGTTGTTGCCGTGGTTGCTGCCGGGTGATTCCGACCCAGAACCGGACCGGAGAGATGACTTCGGGAGTGATTGTTGCTGCAGTTGCTTCTTCTTCACGGCATAGCCATCGTAACTGTTATTATTATTATTGTTGTTGTTGTTGTTTACGCCCCCTGTTCCTCCGCCGCCGCCTGCTGCTCCGCCACCTCCACCGCTGTCTGACAGCTGTGAGGGTGCTATCGAGCCAACGCTGCCGCCTGGCGGTTGATGGTTGATGGCGTGGGGCTGCGAGATCGATATCTGCTGGCTGGTATCGTTGCTGGCGGTGCCACCGCTGGGACCGCTGTACCAACCGGCTCCTCCACTGGTGGTGGTGCCACTACTGCTTCCGCCAACGCCGCCTCCGGACGACAGCCGCGGATGGTTGGATCTGTTTTCGTTGGAAAAGCATAAAAAACCACGTTAGAAATATTCTCTTTTTCGAAAACGGAGAAGTTTTCGTGGAATATAAACACCAGAATGAAAAAATAAATCACAACCAATATTGACAGTTGACATTTTGACAGAAATGTAATTTTTAAATAAGGAATATCCGTTCATAGCTTTACTTTGAAGCAATGTATTTTTGAAGCATCTTATCTTGCCTTGTCGTGAAAATAATAGCCTTCTTCTTCTTTTTCTTCTTCTTTTCCTTCTTGGCGAAACGACCTCTTGGTCATGCCTGCGCCGTGAAGGGCTTACAAGACTTTTTCCCTTGTGTACGAGGATAGTCAGGCCTCTCGTACAAGGGAGGAGGCTCCGGTCTCGGTTGGGATTCGAACCCACGCGCGGAAAATAATAGTATTATTAATATACAATAAGTATTGAAATTGAGATATATAAAAATTGCCTTCAAGTAATTGAAAAACTTCAAAAGGAATGACTTAAAATCAAAATTTGGATTCAATTGCACGAATTGATTGAAACTTTCAAGCGTAATACGATTTATCATAATAGCAACGCCAAATCACTTGTCGTAATATTTGAGGATTTGCAAAATCACTCGACAAGGACACTCGAATGAAATTACATTTAATTGTGCAAACAATAATTAAAACGATCACGTATGAACCTCTGTTAATTCTT
This sequence comes from Anopheles sinensis, assembly GCA_000441895.2. Lineage (NCBI taxonomy): Eukaryota > Metazoa > Arthropoda > Insecta > Diptera > Culicidae > Anopheles > Anopheles sinensis. The sequence continues at coordinate 558,900 of KE525057.1, read as the reverse complement.
ACCACATTAAGATTAAAAAAAAAGCTAGAAGTAAAATAACATACAAGTAAATCATACGCTGTAAAACTTAAAACATATATAACAATTAAAACCTAGTTCATGGAAGAAGTAAATCAGTACGACACATTTTACCTGTTTTATTTGAACCTTAGTTAAAAATAGAAAATGTAAAATTAAAATAAATCATGTGCAATAAACAAAAAGATCTCGGGGAAATAATACAGTAGTTTAGTCCCTATAAAAATAATTGATAATAAAACATCCACTTCCTGAATCAAACTCACAGCGCAAAAGAGCGTCTGACCAATCAAAATAGGATAAGTAAATTCATTGAACATTCACACACATTGTCACACAGCTGATAACTTATTCTAATTGCCCTGTAAAAGGACTACCCATCCATCTTCAACTCTACGTGAAATTCCGGTAATTTTGGTTTGGTTTTGGTTGATTGAAGAACTACTGGAAGTCGTCGAAATGTTGATTGGATAAACTAAAGACCAACTCATAAACAGCACTCTAGCGACGGTGTAGTCGACGTAGTCGCCCCACTCACCTCTCGGCCTGTTGCGAGGCGGACGATACAAACGCTGAACAGTCCGTCGTTTTCAGCGGGATCCTATCATGATCTTTCCGGATTGAACTTGGCGATTTTCGCCGATGATGTGGCTCCGGAGAAGACTCCGAGCTGATGTTGATACCCCGTTCCTTCTCGGTGCGTCTTCTTCCATTTTTGCGAGAGTTTAATCGACTCACGTTTAGGTCATCGAAGTTAAAATTTTCGTTATTCTCGTAAGGAGCAGCATTGTTTCCTCCAAGAGGATGATCGGTTCGCTTACCATCGGGCAGAATAAGATCACAATTGTTTACGTACCGCCGTGAAGATGTTCTTGATAGATTACTAGAACTCAGGCGCTCCTGAGAAGAGCATCGTGAACTATCTTTTTCTATATAAGCTTTACATTCATCGTTAGCGTTGCTAGTATTGCTTTCTCCAGTCATATTCGTTGTGTTTTGTTCATAAAGGTTCTCTGTGGCATCCATCATCTTCAACGATAAGAGGTTCAGCTCCTTTCTGGAAATGCCCATAATAGATTCGTTACTTAAAACGGCACTATTTGGACCATCCGACAGATGCTGACACCCTCCCGGTTCATAGTAATGGGTGATTAGTGTACGTTCGTTGAACTTATGCCGGGATCTGTGTGCTTTCATAGCAGATTTAATATCAACGTACGATATCGTTGCGCAGACGTTACCGGCGTGTTCATCATCGGCTTTACCAAGCCTTTTAGTTACGTTTTCGACACATCCGAAGACTGGAACTCCAGTTCCATTGCTCCAAATATTGGGTATATCGTTGGACTTTTCGGTAGCGGTTGTGTCTTCAGCGGTTATGCCAACCTTTACATCGCTTTGACTAGAATCTCCATTCGTTTGTTGATCAGCTTCATCCACTATCGGACCACTGTTTTTCCATCCTTTCCTGTTCGGGTTGTCAATAACATATGAAGCAAGCTGCCTTTCGTCGAGTGTCGTCGTATGACAGTGTTTTCTAGAGGTAGGTTTTGCTACTTCGACAGGACTTTCAACCGAGGGAACAACCGAAGTGGCGGCACAAGACAGGGACCCTGACGATGAAGACGATAGGGACGATGACGGCGGACATGAGGGCGATGCTGCCGGCGGAGGAGCCGGATGATGGTTAGGGATGTGATGGTGAAATGCCGGAGAAGTGATTATTCGAACACTTTGGACTCTGCCATATCTGCGATTTTAAGAAATACGGGAGAGAGAGAGAAGAGAAAGAGAGGGAGAGAGAAAAAAGAAAAAAAACTTATAGAATTTATACGTTGGAACGAGCGAGAATATCTCGCGGACTAACTAAAAATTGATAACAAAAAAACAAACAACGCAAAAAAGGAGTTGGGTGGTGTTCTTTTACAACAGCAAGGGTTTATGGGCTGTTTTGAACAATAAAAACCAAATGATTAAATAACTAACGACAAACCAAAAACCAAGAAAAATCAACAAACAAAAACCATAAAAGAAGGAGTAACATAACAAAACTATTAAATACACATTAGACAAAAAGAAATAAAAAAACCAACGCAAACAGAGAGGCAGTTGTGTCCAAGGGAAACGTGTTGTACAAATGACGGAAACAACCATATGGAGTCGTGAATTCAACGAGTAGAAGAAATCGTAATGGATGACAAACGAGGAAATTTATGTTCCAATGATGTTCCAAATACTAAGAAGATATACTCCAAAAAATTAGACCAAGCGACCACACAGATGAAGGACTTAAGGGTAAATTTGGAGCAGCTTTAATTACTATCGTAAGACTCGAATCGATACAAAAACAATTTAGAATAAAAACGATTATGGAACGAGAAAATGCAGTCGTCGCTTTTTAGTTTCTATCTGCCAGTCCGGAAGTGTTAAGTTGAGGAAATCAGTTGATAAACCTTGTACCGTTCTAGGAGAAGATCACTAATTCACACACGCACACGTACGGACAAACACCACACGATTCCACTCGCATCTTGGCCACTACTACATGAAGGTTTGATGCTTCCGATCGAGTCGGCGCGCGCATTAGCGATTAGCGGATTGTGAATGACAGATTCGGTGAAAATTCGCTTCCGAGTGAATGACGCCAACCGCATTAGCAGATTCACGATCGAACGTTGAGCCCGAGAAGGTGAAATGTTTCCGAGTGATTCCGGCCATTGCTACGTGTTAGTAAGATAGTTTCATTAATTACAAACAAGTTAGTAGTTGGTTGCTGCATGTAAGCAAAAGTTAGTTGCAAATCTAAAATATTTAAATTTAAAGAAAGTGAGCTCTACGAAGCCTTGTTAGTTGAATCGTGCATGCATACAAAATATATTTTAAATACACCTTTCTGGTGGACACCTGCAGTTGTATAGCTCGTATTAGATATGATAAAGAACGGTTTTCTAAAAATGGTAATGTACTCTTCATATTAACCCATACGGAATGGTAAATAAAAATCTAATTAAATTCGTGTAAACCGAATTTACGCACCCTGCATCCAACATCGATCGGATTTTTATAGTTTGATTCAATTTTAAAATTGAATTGTAAAGATTCCTTCACAAATCGCGATCAAACCGTACCGGTAATTACCAAGAAGGGGAAAAACCAGAACCATTAGATGAATCCTATTTGGAGATTACGTTGTCCAATTACCACGCTTTCGGGCTCGGTTTTTCCGATCCCAATTCAATCTGCCCAATCTGAGGCCCGGGCAGCCGGTCTTCAGTCAGCGTTTTAGGTCCATTATGTTGAGAGCAGCTTTTTGGCCCGAAAAAAGAAGAAAGGTAAGTTGTGCCTCTCCGGAAGAACTTACTCGCCGCCGCCCAGAAGAAGCAATTTTCGTTCGCCTAACGAACCCCTAACGAAGACTTCCCCAACGCACAAATGGTAAGCTGATTTACTGCGGAATCCGTACGTTTCGGTCGTGTAACCGTTGCAGCAACCCGTCTCCGCAAAACTTGGACTGCCGGTGTGTAGTGGCATTCGTCGTTTTTGTTGCAAAATCTTTCACACGGAGGCAGCGGACTTAAATCCTTTCTTCGTGATACTTGCCCCGAAGTCGACGGTAACGTCTTCCCTTTGGCGATTAATGGCAATCAGTCATGTGCAGCTCATCAGGCAAATTTTAGAACTTTCGAAACCCACACCGGGAACCAAGTAAACGGGCCAGAGCGAACCAGTCTGGTCTAATGTGTTCGTCCGTTTTTAACGAGACGAACTACGAAACGAGCCTGGATCATTGTAAAAAAAAAAAAGTAATGAGAGTACGTTTCCAGGAGGTGAAATAAAGGGAAGATTATCCAAGTGAAGTATTTTCCAACCGATTTCCTAACGAAAGTTCGTATCCAACCAGGTATCTTTTTGTCTAGGGTGGATGATTTCCCGGATGGCGATGCAGACACACATACACGTACATTTTTTTTCCTACCAGATCAGGAGCACACAATTTAAATTCAATGGAACGTAAGTAACCAGTGCTTTTAGTTCGAAAAACAGCAGTGTGCATTTAAGTCCCCCCCATACATTATGCAAGGAAAGGGGGAGAATATTATATGGCGGAAGGGTGGAAAAGATGAGGCAAAAAAACTGTACCAGGGCAAACGATCTCCAAATTTGGTTCCGTCACATGTACACTAAAAGTTTTCCTTTATCAGGGTCTCTGCTCCACATTTACCCCTAACACATACACACGTACACACCAAACCACCCGCCGCCGAGTGAAGTACAAGGCGTCTCCATTTTACGGTAGTCATTTCTCAAACCCGGCAAAACTCTCGACTGAGCTAAAAAGAGGCTTAAAAAACAAAGGGTGTAGGAGGGTTGGAAATGAGGGGGCGAGGGAATGACGAGCTTGATGCGATTTTCACGTTCAACAACCATTGCAACGAAGTCGAGTGTTCGGGTAGTTTCGATGGTGTGTGAGATGGGGTGTGTGTGTTGGAAGGCATATTACCACGTGTGCCACACGAACACAAAAGCCCTATGCACCTGTATGAGGCACAAAGTTGTAACGGTTTTACAATGTGTATACATAGATATATATACTGTGGGAATAGAATATACGAGGATGGCACCAAGGCGCAGGAAACATAATGTGGCGGGCCGGGGAGGGGATATGGAAAACAATGACCGATCAGAAAGAATTATTTGTCTTTGCTCCTTCGAAAAGCTCCCCGGGAGACAGGAGAGGTCCAAAAACCTCCTGTACACAAAAAGCGAGTCGTAACGGGCGAAAAGTAGTAAGCTTCTTCTGCAGAGCAACCCCCCGGGTCGTAATCTGGGGAGCCTGAGAAGAGGAAGAAAAAACATCCGAATACCATTCTGCCCGGAACAACAAGGAGCAACACAGAGGAGCACTCGTGCAGGGGATCGCAACATCATCATCGGTTTATCGAACCAGAATTCTGGCCAGCGAACCTGCGAAAGAGCGAACGGAAGGACCGACGGATGGGCACATCCACACACACACACATAGACCTCGGAGCCTCGGGAGCAGCCGGATCGGAGTGCGCATGTGCGCCAATGTCACTGCCCATCCATAACCAGCCCATGGTGGGCTTTGCCTTATTTCTGGTATGCCCAGGGCACGATCCTTTTCGGTCGTTCGAGTTCCCGTGCGAGCTTCCTCGATGACTGCTACTAATACTACCAAATGCAGGGGAGGAATTGTCAGGTGGGTTTCTGTTCCACCCGCCCCACCCGAAAGCCCTTTTCGATGTATATAGGAAAGCAGGTAGGGCTCTACTCCGCTCCTCTACGCGAACCCAGAGAGCTTTGGCCTAATCCCTTCGTGTCGCGTTCCGTGTGGAGGGGAGGAATGCGGAGTTTGGGAGCACTCCCCCTCCCCCGGGTGAAGGAAGGGAGAAATCGCTGGGGGTAGGTGAAGTTTTTCCCGTTTTCGGGACGGTGCACTGAGCACAGCTGATAAGAGGATATTGTAACCCAGGGCACGCGCGCTACTGCGACTCTTGCTACTGGAAACATGAATGCATGTACGTGTGTGTGTGTTTCTGTACGTTTATGCCTGTGTTTATGGTTTCCCTTCGAAGTGCCCTGCTGTGTGTCCCTTCTGGCCGGGTCGAGAAGTCGGTGCCTGAATGTGTGTGGAAATATATGCAGCTCGGGGTCAGTGGTCCTGCGCAGTCGGGCGCCCTTTTGGGTCGTCGTCGTCATCGCCTACGTTGGAGCGATGCTTTATTATTATCATTATTACGGTCGTTTTCTTTTTGGAAATCCTCCGGCTTGAGACCGGCTGCCGAAAGTAATGATCATCCTCCATCGCTCCCCAAGCTCGAGCGTTCCACGTCATCAAACCCCGCAACACTCCGTTTTCCCAGGGATCTCCTATGACGAATGATTACCAGGTGAACTCCTGAACATGAGATGAAATGGAATAAAATCCTGACGTCAGCCAAAGTAAACACGTACCATGAGCTCCATACCCTCGACGAGGTTCACTAATTGTACTTGGAATCTGTCATCCAAAGGAATACAAGAGACCTGCTATATGACAAAAATGTCACTTGAGGAGGGCTAGCTTCTGCAGAAAAGTCAATACACCATATCTGGAGAAAATCATGTATAAACTCGAATGTTCCTTAGCTTTTACGTCAGTTAATACTGGCATTTCTTCTGGATATCAAAAGGATCAAGCTGTTTATCAGAAAATGGGAAATGGTAGAAAGCAATATTCTATGCCATTCAACGACATTTCTGCAGTCCTTCATAGCCATTTTCTTCCACACAAAGGGTGAGCTTTAAAAAGAAGTGTCGGCTTCAGCGACTGAATCGAACAAACTTTGCACCACTCTCCTCCAACAGCAATTTAATAGCCTTTAAGAAATAGTTGGTTTCCTACAAAAGAGGCTGGGGTTTGAGTGTTGGAATAAACGTGTCAGGTGCAAATGGAAACGTGTGCCTTCGCTTCTCCTTCTCTCTTCTGCCATTAGCAGCAAAGGGGGACCGGATTCGTCGCGAACGTGCGCGCTGCTGGCATGACGTGAATGATGGTAGTTTCCGGTGGTGGCAGAGCAGAAACACCAGCGCACTAGCATAAAACTGCAGCCGGACTTCCCGAACTTTCCTTGCATGCGAAACCCCGTTTGACTGCCAGCAGCAGGTTGGTTTCGGTCGGGCGGAAACGAACGAAGTTCAAGAAAGAACCCCTACGATCGCTCTCTTTTCTGTACTTTTGTGCAATAATCCTCTTGGCATACGCTGTCCGCCTTTTGCTTCTGCTGTTGAAGGATTATCCAGACTAAAAGACTCGCCATTTTCTTTGGGTGTTAACAATCGTTTCTTTCGGTAGGGCTTCTTCCTCGGCGCGGAAGAACTAGTGCACAGACGGGGTTTCCTTTTTGTACGTTTTTGTTATGCCCGCCGCAACTTTTTCTTCTCGTTTTAAAGTTTCATACTTGAAGACTTTGCTTTTCTTCTACTATGCGCAGTATAGTTTCTTCGTACCGCGTCTACAAAGGGTCAGCATATGAAGTGCACAAGGAAAACTTACTCCTCTCTTAAAACCGTGAAGGTTGATTTGCTTTTTTGGCAATTTAATCTATTAAAACATTTCAATCTTTGCTATAGTCGTTAGGGCAATGCCTTACTTAGATAAGAGCACGGAGAGATACGGAGCGAAAACGAGGAACTCCGCCCAAGAGCTTTATTTTCTTTCCCGGGTAAAGAAACAGGGCTCGTCTGGTTTTCTTTGAAAAAAACAGAACATTACATTACCGAAAGAGGCGAAAATAAAAACAATTCTAGTGTCTATGATGTGATTGATAAATGGAGAATTCCTTCAATAGAAAATAATACTATTGCGCCCAACGTTATTCGGTGTCATTTTCCTGTTTCTTTGCTCGCAAAATGAACTCAAATAAGAACTCTCTGGTGTAACACAAAGCATCTCGCTGAAAATGTGCAAAAATACATTAAGCATACACCGACAGAACGACTAGGGAAACTCGATCCCTAACTGGACCTGAAAAGCCATGGCCCATGGATTAAGGAAGCAGTACACGGTGGGGCTGGGTAACCCTGGCGGATGCTCGTTAAGAAACGACTACGAAAAGATCGCTTTTGGCCCGCATCCATTAAAACCTACTTTATGGAAGGCACGGGCAGGACACAACCCAACCAAGAGGCTCCTTTTTAGAGGGTGCCGTTTTATGGAACGTCGGAAAAACGAGTGGAAAGGCAGATACCTTTCCGGGAAACGAAATGAGGTGGAACACATTTTTAAATGTACATTCTATAGCCCATGCCATGTATAAAATTGAGCTTTCATTATCATAAAACGTAAAATAAAACGGACAAGTAGTTTTCGTTTAAAAAGTAACTTCTCGTAAAATAATTTATCTATTGACAAACTAACAAAAGTATATACACTAACGAAATTAGAAGTTTACCCACAATGTTGATATTGTTGTTAAAAATATCGTCTTTGTCCACAGATGATTGGTTTATTCCTACAAAAACTAGGAAACGATGGCTCCAACTAAATGACAATGACGATAACGGAAAACTATTGTCCACCATTATTATATTCTCGACAAAAACGTTTCGTGCATAACAGAAAAACTTACAAGACAAGCAAAAAACACGAGATGACGGCCCAAGGGACATTTTTTTTTAATTTGATGATCCAATGGTTTCCTCGTAATTGCCAACTATTGTCAGTGGAAACTTTGCAAAAAGCTTCAGAATGTTCTAATGGGTTTGTTACACTCCCCGGGTCCGTAAAGGGTTTGAAAGAGAATCCTGATGGTGATGCTCCAAAAGATAAGCTTCTATCTCCTGCCGCCCCCCCCAACGGGGGTGGAAAGGGATATGAAGTGCCGGGGCCTACACAACATCAGCATAGCCCCGGGGAGCACGTGTAGCTGGTAAAAAGTTGTTCGTACATAAGGAACATTCCACAACCGTTCACATACCCCCAAAAAACGAAGCCAAATACGCTATCTCTCGCACACAGCAAAAGCTCATCGAGCTCCCTTTTCCAGCATCCAAAGCGAGAGAGAAGACTGATGGTTACATGGTACAGTAAGACTCGACACTAGAACTCTCACCAAAGCGTGTCCCTTTTTCGGAGTGGAATGTTGATGCTGTAGAATCGGTTCTCGTGCCAAACTGGCCGAACCTTTGACTCATCCTGGCCAGAGCCCATAGAACACACAATTACATTCCTGCAGCGAACGAGCGAGATCGTTCGAGAGAAGCGCGTCCTTGTTCAGAGCGCTGACGAGCGCACATTACATCACACAAATACCATCGCGCAGGATGAAAAATTTTCCCGGGATGATGAAAATATGTATACCACCCTTACCTTACCCGGCGCTCATGTACATTCCAGCCGGGGGACGAATGCAGACCCTTAAAAAAATAATGAAAAGTACCAACAGTGGCTCGACGCTTTCATGCAATATATGCGGGACTATGTTAACTGAATTTTTCATTGTACAAAATCCTGTAAGTCGAGGAAACGGAAGGCGTACGACGAGGAGGTCGCAAAGTTCTCTCTCATTTAAGCTGTACCCACCACCAGATACGACGTAGGCAGGTTCGATTCAAACGAAAAAATGTTTAGGAAAAGTATTATATCATTCAGGAAAACAAGTTTGCTTTAGCTATTAGGCATCATGAACAAGAGTCAGAGGAAAGGAGAAGCCCGCATAGATGGGATAACGAGTTTATAAATATACCTCGTTAAATGATGCACAGTTGACGGATGATGATGTACACACATTCGTGAGTGAAGAAATAGAATGATAAATAATGAAGCTGACGCATCATGTGTAATTCAGAAAAAGAAAACAAAAAAACACCCGAAATTTAAACTCAAATTGAAGCAGCTTCCGCTTCAACACAGCACTTGAAATTGATTCCTATGCCAACCAATACTTGAAAAACTCAAGTCATTTAAAGCGATCGTGAGTCATTGATAAAAACGGGTAAAATTACCGACATTCTTCGGGAGTAAGAAAGATACATAAAATGAAATCTTCGAAAACCTTCCAACGTCGACTATTTTCTAGCACGAAACGATAAGTTAAGTCGAAAACATGTATTTTCCAAGCGGACCTTTTTTTTCAACGGTTCTGCAAAAACCAACAGTAAACTGGCAAATGCGACACGCGACACTATGTCCTACATTCGACGTACTGTTTTACGGAACCATCAAACGTGTTTGTTCGATCAGGAAGACGGAAAATCGAACATCAAAAAGTACTTTTGGTTTTGCACCCCAAACAATGTTCTCGCTTGCTCTAAGTTTTGTTGGGTGTCGTTTATAAGGAACATAAATGTCAAAGAGTTACAATTTTTGCTCCTAAATATACCCAAGAAATATACCATTTGAGGGTGTTATCATGGGGAAAGATACCGAAAATCAAGAACAAATTGTACGATGGGAAGAATTTTATGTAAAAGAAAAATCAATTCGATTGCTTGGGAAGTATAACGAATCCCTGCTCTACAATCTTTTAAGGTTGATGTTTCAAACGAAATCAGCTCATCCCACGATAGCACGATTATGAAACAGAATAAATGGAAGTTTATACTTTGATCAACGTAAACCCAGCAGAGTTACGAAACAGTTGCTTGATTTCCCGGATGACCAGCAAAGCAATTCGCTCGTCGTTCTTTACTCAGGCTTGAGCAATGGACTAGGATTGGAAGTTATCTTTATGGAGAAAAACCTCTATCTACTAAGCAACGCAACCCCCTGGCTAAAGCCCGTTGGTGTTTCTGACAAGCAGAGTGTCAAACAAGGTTTAACGACAAACAAAAACCTCCCGTTCCAAGCCAAGGTAAGCCACGCGAACGTTCGAACGAACGAACAGTGGAGTCGTCGTTCATGTGCGATCGAAAGATCGAGTGCGCCTTGCAAAGCCCTCTAACGGGGCATCTGAACCGTACGGCGGAGGTGGTCCCCCAAAACAGCTCCAGACCTGTGACACAACCCCCTTGTGCTCTGCGAGGTGGTTTACGGGGGCAGTTCACAACTAAAAAAAGACACAGACAGCCAACATAAGAGAGAGCCTACAGCAAGCGCCTCGTCGCCTTGGCGCGCAGTAGCAGCAAGTGGCCACGATCGAACGAATCTTCTGACGTTCGGCAGCAAACAGCAAACACCGCAGCGGGGAAAGCGAGACACCGTAAAGGGGGACAGGCCGCGGTGGGTTCAATGCACCCGAAAGTTGTCCAAGGCCTTCGACGTTCGCGGCAAAAACGGCAGCAGCAGCAGCAGCCAGGCCTCGATGCACACACGGCATGCCGGCCACCATCACCACCATCTCACAAACACACACCTCAGAAGTCGGCGGGAAGGAAGGAGAGTGAACAACAACGAAGGTGCACACATATCTTTGGCGCGCGCACCTCGCGCGTCTTGCATTATTGTGGTACCTCAGAGCGGTTAAAAAAGACTCGGTGGTGCCCAACCAACTTCCGAAGACGAAGACGGCCGAAGAGACAGGTGATGTAGGCTGCCGGACCACGCGACCACCGTGGAGCAGGGAGGGGGAGAAGAGGCCGAGGAGGCATTGTTTTATTGCACCGAGCGGTAGGTACCGTTTTGTTATTGATGTTGGTGCGTACCGCAGGCCATAAACATGGCGGTGGAATCGTCCATCTGAGCAGAAACATATGGCGACACGCGGGGCTACTATGCGAAGGATACGCGAGCCACAAACTAATGCAACGGGAATGCAGCAATAGGTTGAATGACACATATATTGAACAGTTCAAAAGACATACTAAAATATACACTAGGGTAACATTTAAATTATTTTAATTCTATTTTTATTCCTTCCCACATTTTAAAACGATAGAACAAAGAATATGTTGCATGTTTGCAATCGTTATCGACACTATGTTCTACTTCTTTCCTTCTTTATGTGGCACAACATTCTCTCAGTGGACATGGCGTCTCTCCGAAGAGAGTGTTATTGTGATGTGAACGTGCTTAATGTTTTTAACACAATCAATAGGTTTCCTGTTTGTTTCATGAACAAAGGCATAGCGATCGTTTAATCATTTGAACTAAATAAACTTCAACGTTTTCCAAAAAGAAACCCTCTTAAGATTTGTTTTGAAACCATTAAAAAATAGATTAAGCTTCCTTATGGCTTATTTTTATCAAATATTACAACCTACCTCTTTATTAGTGCAATACGAGTGAGTTTCGTGACTTGTTCTAAAATGTGGCTGACGCGGCAGACAATGTGTCAACACGTTGACTGTCAAGTGTTTTTAGCACACTTTTTTAGAACAATCTTTTTGAATTAAATTTGTTTATAAAATTTATTAAACCACCGGTTTTTGACAACCAAACAAAGACTAAGGTTCCTAAAGAACTACTTTTCAATATTACTATAGATGTTGTGTATGCAATTTGATGTTTTTATGAAGCGAAAACTTTTAAGAACTAATGACAGCTGACTATCAAAAATGATAGCTATGGCAGTCAACGTGATAACAACACAGTAAAAAGTTTTGAAGATATATGTATTCACATAGTCCATTAGAAGAACCATTTTTGATACTATTGAGCACACATCGTAGAAGTGTAAAAGAAAATAAAAACAAATGCAACTTCGTGCATGGCGATGAAGACTATTAGGGAAGATTTTCAAGACTCCAATTAAATTTCTGCTAGAATAGATTTACGATGATTGTATGTGCATTTCGATATAAACAATAGTACAAACTTAATGACATACCGGACCCATTGACCTGAAGTAAAGCTTTACACAGGGCACAGCAAGACATGCTTCCACGGTTATGTATTATGTATAGGAGAAGTGTTACACGCGTAAATCACTCCACAGAATCGCGCGCCAAACTTCCCAACTCTCCCACCAAGCTTAAAGAGCAAATGGATGGAAGGAGGATGGCGATGGTAAAGGTTTGGTGGATGGTGGGTGAAAGACTAGCCTTAAACCGCGAAGCAAATCCACAACGACGGGGACAAAGTCTACCCCGTCTCAATCGGCCTGTAACCCAGTCTACCGTGCCCACTCAACAACTACTACTCCCCCATCCGTGCACCGAGGTGAAAAGTAACATGAACTCAAACGAAGTCGAGGACGCGCGCATGGTGCACAGGCCCAAACCAACGGCACAACATGTGCAGCACAACGGTGCAGAGCAGCGAATGAGTTGCAGCACGTCCCCTTGGCACCACACTCCTTTACTGCCCTCCACTCGAAGAAGCCGGGCTGTGAATACCAACTAAAAACACACACACACACCGACGGATGGCGGCAGGCACACGCATTCGGGGTCGGCGCGGATTGGTGCGTCTCGTGCTGAATCACGCGCGCGAACCTCCACAACGTGAGAGGCGGGGGCGAAGAACACGCGACCACGATGCAGCCGAATGCAGCTGACTAACGTCGAGCCATCCACATACCTCCTTCAAATGGAAGCCTGATACTTGGGAAATCATCACACGACTTCACACACGAGAAGGAGAAGTACCACCTCAAAACAGGTCTCCTCTTCGGCAGTAGAAATCTCTCGCTTAATTGATTGGACTTCCAATCCCCAATCTCCCCAACGCCCAAGTACTGGGAGGATTAAACATCCTTTCGTCCCTCACGCGAACAGAAAGAAAACTTAAACCTAGACAAAGATGTGTACTCTAATGACGACAAGCCTTCAATCACCGAGCCAAACCCAATTCTAATGGAACGGACCCGAGAATGGGGCTGATTGACAGGCGGTGGTGGTAGAGAGAATTTTACAGCGCACCAGCCAACCAAGAGGGATGCAAAATAAACTCTTCGGGGCTCGGGATTGACATCCGAGTCACGACAGCATGGATGGATGGATAGATGGATGGATGGATGGGACCCTCTTGTCTTCATGTGCAGAGGAAACCAGTTTTTTGTCCACCAAGAAAAGACCAGCCGAGAGTGCAATGAGTGCTGTGAAAAGGGTCCACACGACGACTCCATCCTCCGTGTTACCGTTAGCCTTTGCGCTGACAGCATCCGAACATCGAGCGTTGTTGAGGAAAATCGTCCGAGTAAAATTATCCTCTCCTTTACTACAAAGTACCGAAAGGTTTATTCTTGTTGCTACTTTGTCACCATGTTTTAAACATTAACTCGGAGGGGGCAGTAAAAGACCCCATAGAGTTAATTGAAGCAGCACAAACGGAAGACGATCGTGGCGATGGCAATTCAAAACTGTGCACAAAAAAAAAGACCATTCAGAGCCTTAAGCAAACAGAGCAACCGAAACAGGCGTTGTAAAGAAAATATACATATTCAAGGGTGGATGCTGCGGGGAGCGAATATCATAAACGTCATACATTTACGACCAATTACGGACCCCGTCAAAAAGGGATGCCCCCAGAATAGCATGGGCAAATCGTATGCATATGTATTCTTAACCCGCGGAGTCGCCGCCCGGGCTATAAAATCTCCACAAATCTCTTTTCTTTTCGCATTCCGCTTTCGCTCCATCGCCAGCAAAGCGCGAGTTCATTCTGCGGAAAAAGAAATGTAAATTCTTACCCTCCTTTTTTGCGAACAGCCTTAGGCGGCGCTTTGTGAAACTGGGAAAAGGGTCCTCTCTTGTGGGAGGCCTCCTCCTCGACAGACCAGATGATAATCTGACTGGCACAACCGATACACCCTGATCCGGGGACGACGCGCGTGGCGGCGGCGTCTGCTTTATGAGCCATTAACGAACACATCAGCGCACCGTTGTGTTCGGTGCAGAAAGAAGCTCGTCGTCAATCAATCGGGTTCTTCCAAAACGGTTTCTTCAACCTTCGCCAGATGCACATCTGGACGGGACCTGCGCCGTTCCGTTTAATAATAAAAAATAATAAACATGCAGCAAAAGCAGGATTGCCTTCTCCACGGTTTCTGCGAGCAAGAGGAACATCGTAAAATCAGGCTGCGCTAAGAGTGCAGTCCGGGGATGCAGTATGTGCAGTTCATGATTGGCGAAGAGCTCCAAAAGAAATAAACAACTCCTCTATCCAACATAAGCATAGTGTGGGAGACCTAAAGAAAACCATCATCGGCAGCGAAAGGAACTATCTTTCCAATCAAAAACACATGTTCCTCCAATGGACGGTTGGCTCTGGGTACCATCATTGAATGGTACTGTAGCAGATTGTTTTGCAGATAAATATTATTTCTAGCACAGCACCTCTTCAGGTTCGAACTCTGGGAGGCAAATTACCCATATGTTCTACCCCGCGGACCTAACCTTGAAGGCTATAAAACCGATAGATATTGAGAATCAAGCCATCCACCTTGAGAACTTCATATTGGAGGAGTGCTGTTTTATGACATTCTAATAAAATAACGATTTCCACGATGGTCAGTCGAGAGATCTCGGTCTTTGCCGGCACAACCAAGAGAACTTATTCCAGTTGGTAGTAAAGCATGTTCTAGAGTTCGACTCATAAAACCGGTCTAGCGTGAAACATGCAAAACGAACGAACTTGCTTTCCATCCTCTGAACTATTGGGTTGATCTCTACGAAAACATAGGCACCGTTCGTAGATCAGCTGAAGATCAGCTGACTATCATCTACGAGCATGTTTCACATTTCCAATGAGGCCATCGCTATGGTAACGGATGATGCCTTCAGTAGTTCGGATGACGAGCGTGTCCAATTGCCGCAAGCTGGATCTTCGACCAGGTTCGGTCGACGCCGCGGCTACTCAATGGATATTAGCGTCCGGGTACCCAACAACTCCACTCCCGCCGGTTTACTGGTGTGTGGTCGGGCGTTTTATTGACGATAAATGATGCCCGTGTATCACAAACAGTCCTTCAGTGCCGGTGGTATGTGGCTACCAAGTTAGAAGATCACGACTCCGTGAATGGAAACCACACACACAGCATGCATAGCTCTCCATCGAAGGGGCCTATAGGGGAGTATTTATAGCCTTCACTCATTAAACGCCATTATTAATAGACTCATGTCGCCGGCAAAAGTGGCGTTGCCCATGGCGAACCTCGATTCGACACGTCGGCACCGAGTCTATCTCGGTAGCTAAGCGCTCCGGCGACCGAAGCCACAGTAAGCTATTTGGGTTGGGCTAGGTTAGGATCTTGGCGCACGAAAGGTTATAGCCCTCGGTTGGCGAGGGAAGCAGAGCACGGCAGTCGGAGATATATTCTGAGCTCCAGTCACAACTGACATTAATTAGGACTATAAATACCGGAGAATTTAACTGTGAAACATGCTGGCTTTGTTTCGGTTAAGGTTAGGATAGTTCCAGACAAAGGGTGTGTGAATAAACTTCAGTTGCCTTATAGAATTGAGAGAACCTAACATAACATAGACGTGATAAGATAATTCATTCAGCTTCCCTGCAATATTAATGTCTCTTAACTAAGTTACACGATCTTAAATTCTTGTAAGCCATCATGCATGGACGAATACTTCAGCCATAACGAGATGGTCTTTAAATCCTTGGAGTTTGTAATATCGTTACTGTCTATCAAATACTCATAAATCCACAGCACTACAACATTATGGCTGACTGGCTAAGTTCACTTTCGCGTCTAGCCTAGCCTCCTAGTTCAGTGAAGTCCGCGCCCAAATGGAAACCCCATAAACTTTGATCGCGTGACATTCAAAAAGCGAAACAACAAGCCCTTTTCCTACCCCCACCTTGAGGGGCCATCAATCCATCCGGGTTTTTGCAATGGCTTGGAGTGCACAGGCACTACCGTGTAGTATGGAACGCCCCTCGGCATCGTCCCAATTCCGTTAGAAGTCCATAGTCATCCCAAGCGCAGTCAGGGAGGAGCCGGAACAACACTGTTTTCACAATGACGCTGCTCACAGTTCGCGGCCAGAAAAGTTTGCGGTTTTTCCCCCTCGCGATTGGACTTTGGCAAAACGTGAGCCAGAGAAACATTTAATTAAATCCGGGGCTCGGCGTGTGTTACAGGGAGGGATGCTTGGCATCGGAATTGACATTGTATTGGGTACAGCGACAACACTCCTCTTCCTCCGGTGGCGAGTGGCAAGTCACGGAGTCACTTCTTGGTGGCAGAGACCTGTAACCTTTTGCAAACATGGATGTGTCTGAAGAGGCCACAGAAGAGGACAGTGTGTTTGCATTATAAGCCACGAACTTAGAGCAGGCTTCCACTCAACGGGGAGTAGTCGTCGGCTGCATCCGTTTTTATTAAGATTAAACTTTACCGATACACCCCGCAGCAGGACGTTACCACCTTTTCACAACAACAATAAGAATGCCAAATTCAACATTTAACTCGATCGGTTGGCAATCGACCGATGTCTACAGCGGTAGTTCCAAGCGAACCTTCACTTCAGGCACGTGAGTTCGTGCAGAACTTGTGGCGTTGATGTGCTAGCTTCCCAATGTGGTCGATTGATCGCTGCTGCATCTGCGTCACTTCGAGCCCACGATGTAATGTGTTAAATGTCAAAAGTGACCAGTCAATGGCACATTCATTAAAGTACAGAGGCATTACATCGTTAGGGTTTCATCGCTACCAGCATAAGAATCAATTGTACATCGCACTTCAAAAACACACTTGGCCGGCAATTGGTTACGGATCGTGACCAATCCATAGTTATGGAGAACAAACGTAAAGGTCACTTCACATATGTTATAACGTTACGAGCTTTTCAAAAATTTTGGTGAGCGATATAAACATTCCTCTTTCTTAAACTATCCATAAGGTCACGAATCAATGATGTAAGAGAGGTGGTACAAAATGTTTTGTTAAAAGCCTAACATTATCGACAAATCAATATTTAAGCTTCTAAAAGATTGAAAAAGACTGAAAGAACTTCTACATCTTCATTTAAACCTCCAATTAATAATGTTACAGAAACCACCAGCCGATTAACGTTCGATTGTCTACACAGAAACGTTTTAAAATGAGTGAATACTACACCACATATAGCTGAACAGGTGTTACCGGTTAGTTTTAGTATCTAACAGTAAAAGATCTTTGTACCGTTGGAAAACGAGGCTTTCTTATGTACAGTCTCCGTTGCACAATCTATTGTGCGTTTCGAGTAGAACGAGAAGTACATTACTTACACACAAACACCATTCCAAACATCCTTGCGTATGATTCAGAAAAGTATTTACCTGCAATTAAAAAGAAAGAAAAGTAGGGTTAGTTAAATTGAAGTCAATAGTAATTGATTAACTAGAAGATTGTTTACTATACAAGAATATTTTAATAAGTAATCAACTATGGTTTTCTTATAATTTATACAACACACGCTTTGTTTGAAATTTATTTCTAACAAAATGTTTAGGATAACCTATCCATTTAAAAACTGCTTCAACGTTTGTGGTTTAAAACCAACCGGTCTAGCTCTATCCGCAAGAAATGGTACTTGTTTGCCAGATATGAATCGTTTGTTTTGGAAAATGCATTGTTTCTTGAACGCAATTTTCCCCATGGTTCCACCGACGGGAGCGTATACATGTGCCCCGTTAGGTCTGGTCGAATGGGAACGGATTTTTGCTCTTATTTTTCTGCCCGAGAGTGTCACGGTTTAGCCCGCCGCTATCGGGATTGTTTCTGGTAACCTACTAACAACAAATAGCAAACCCACGCCAGGCATGATGTTCATGTTCCACAACCATCATGCGAAAACCGACCGTGGCGCGCAAAACCATCTCGTGGTACAGTATCGGTCTGGTCTAGATAGGTTGGCCCGCAGAGGCTGGGAAATTGTAATACTGGACCAACCATACACCAACCAACATACAACAATACCCCGGAGGTTTCCTCTCGCATGATCCCGGATGCCCCATTTCGCTGCCCACTACAGCTATAGGCCATTCTCGGCTTCCCGGTGGTGGAACAATTCAACTCCAAGGTGCAGGAGGTGGTGGCCATTGTTTTCTAAAGTGTGGATGGCAAAATAATTCCACCATTTATTTAACAAGTCTGTTTATAAGTGTGTTTTTAAGCGCGTTGCATCGTTGGACGCCTCTTTTTGCGATGGAATTTGCCACTCATTTAATTTCTTTTATTAATAAATTGCACACGATTAAATACAGGATTAAAGCCATCTCTGACAAGCAGAAATTAATAACCTATTTAGATAAAACTAGGACGAAACAACTGACGTTTGCGTTAAGTTCTTTTTGGTTTATTAAAATTAAACAAGGTAAGTACCTTTAACACGTTGACTGCCATGGCTATCATTTTTGAAAATTGAAAATGAAAATTATTGTAATATTAAAAACTAATTCTCTGGAACGGTTTGTCTTTGCCTAGTCGTTGAAATCCGCATGTTTAATAAATTTTATAACCAAATTTAATAGAAAAAGATGGTACTAAAACGTGTGCTAAAACCGCTTGGCAGTCAACGTGTTAACACGTTGACTGCCGCGTCAGCCACATAGTGGCTGACGGCATTTTAGAACAAGTCACGAAACTCACTCGTATTGCACTAATATAGAGGTAGGTTGTATTATTTGTTAAAAAAGCCATAAGGAAGCTTGATCTATTTTTAATGATTTAAAAACAAATCTTGGCATTTGTTTAGTAACCAAATTTTTATGAAAAATGACGGTACTAAAAAGTGTTCTAAAAACGCTTGGCAGTCAACGTGTTAAAAGAATATTTAAGCTTTATATATTTGACGCAACGTAGAATAGAAAAATCATCTAGAAGGTTGACGAATACACAAGCGAAAATTCAACATAATGCGTTTCCACAAACAAACAATATAAAACTACAATTGCACGCATTGAAAACCAGTTAAAGCCATAACCGAATGCTTCGCGTAGGAGGCAAAACTGATGCAGCACGCGGTTCTAAATGCATCCCCCGCCCTTCGCTGTTGGCACCGAGCAGTGCCGGAAGTGCATTCGCAGCAACAATGTTGCACCGCCACACAAAAGTAGTACCTTTTCCCCCAGCTTCGCTCGTGAAACCGTTTTTGCGCACGTGGTCCACGTCCGTCTACTTTAGAGAGCAAGCGGTTGCCGCCGCACAACAAACTTGGTCCGGAGTTCGCTTTCAGCTACTTTTATTCTAATTACCCACGGTTGAGCCGATTCGTGGCAGTGTAGAGAGCACTTTCTACACTGTAGCATTTATGAAGTGGTCTGTTGGAGTATTGTAAAGCACAAAACATCGCATTGTAAAGCACTCTTCAGCTTCGTTGAGTCGAGTTTTCACCATCAGAATTTTAGCATTGCTCCAAACCGAACGTTGCACTTCAGTGAGTTCTGTGAAGAACGATACAAAAATTGAAACCAACAACCACGACAAATATCTGTAATCATCAAGTGGTGTTTGATGAAACCAAGATCTCATTTTTTACACCAAACAGCTAAAATTCCCTGTGAATTACATAATGTTATGCAGAAAATTTACGACTGCCCCATTCGGCGATCATTCGATGACGGGAAACTGGTTTTTCAACCGAACATCAGATTAGCGGAAGAAGAACCCCCTTTGCGCGAACGACGCAAAAGTACATGAAAAAAAAACTCCTCGTGGTCTTACACGTGTTTGTGATTTCGTCGTGATTGCGTCCAATAAACAGCGGGAATGTATTTGCACACGCTTCGTCGTCCAGTCCAGTCCGCGCTTGCGATTACAGCCTGATATGGAACAGTGATGGTTTCGTCTTATTATTAACATTTCGCGTGGACAAATCGGTGCGGAGGAGCACAACTACCATTCAATGTTCCACTTTACAACAACAATCTTTCGTCGTTATCAGGCTTGAAAGTAGCAGACGACAGCAAACACAGCCCAGAGTAGGACACTACCGTGTTTCTCATCTTCAACAACTTTATATGCATGACAACAGGGGACGTCCAAATATGTTTTTCTTTGTCTGTTTCAAAGTATTTTGTGTGCTGGGACGTGTTCCCTTAGGAATAGCTCAACCAGCGTCCACTTTTTATCCTCCTCGAGATTTATCAAGACTTGAAGTCTTAGTCGTTTCATTAAAAATCATTAGAATCTTATTTTTCAGCACATTAAGTACTTCGAGTGTCTCGTGATTCTAGACATTCTTCCGAACGTTGGGATTAAAAATAGAATAGCATCTCGTATAAGAGAGGGGTTGCACAACTGCCTAGGGGCTGATACGGATCACGAGAAACTCTCCGGCACTTGTTAGAGGGCCATGTGAGCATGCCACATCCGGAAAACAAACAACCTCCTCAGTTCCAAAACGTCAGATGCAAAGCAGCGACAAGATTCTGATAAGGAAGGCCACATGGCTGTCATCTGTTATCGATCGAAGGCCTTTACAGCTACGAGGCAAAAGGCGGTTCCAGTTTCGGAAGCACATTGCCAGATGGAAGCAATGCCACCGCGGATTTCGTTTGCCTGCATGAGATCATTCGGGGGAATACCAGAAGTCGGCTTTGTTGATCTCATTCGTGTTGTCTTCAGGTAGGATTACTGGGACTAGCTGTCTTCATACAGACAAATTTATTCTCGTTCATATTCTCTCGAAGCACTCTTAACACGTTGACTGCCGCCTTTTTGACTGACGGGCATTTTTGAACAAGTCACGAAACTCACTCGCACTACACTAATATAGAGGTAGGTTGTACTATTTGTAAAAAATAAGCCATAAAGAAGCTTAATCTATCTTTTAAACGTGAAATCTTGTCATTTGTTTTATAACCAAATTTTATTAAAAAAATGACTGTTATTAAATACTAAACAAATGTTTTAAAAACGCTTGGCAGTCAACGTGTTAATGCGACAAAATTAAACATTTAAAAAAAGTAGCTGCTTTCAACATATTAATTTCTACAGCTAAACTAAAATTGCTCTCCTGGAACAGGAGTATTAAAATAAAATCTTTTAGAACGACCTTCCGGCTGGCCGTGCTCTTTAAATTTCGATTGAATCAATTATCAAGACTTCTCACCCGCCCTGGTGGTGACATTTGCTAATGACGTTCATGCAAGCTAAGGCGCTGATGGTTTGAAATCCCGTTGACATTTCAGTCATCGGAAAAGGTTGTGTTGGTATTTGTTTTCTTCCAACAAGAAGGCCCCCATTTACTTCCCTTATCATCTTCCCATTTCGTTTTCTATGCACAATTTAACGGGTCGATGTTGTAGAGCACGTTTACAGCTCATGTTCCCTCGAAGGGAACACAGTGCACTAACACACCTGGGTCCTGTTCATCCACTACAACAGCAGCTTACGGATCGATGTTAAGTAATAAATAATGAAAGATAACAGGACAAAAATAAAACAATAAAAAACACATAGAAAAGGTATGAAAAAAGGAAGGGCTCAAACACCCTTGAGTGAAGGGAGAGGTTAAAGGACCAAAGGGCGGGTGCACTGACACTGACGCGAACGGCAGCAACATGTAACGGGCGGCCATTTTTATCTTGACAGGTGAATCGATTAGCTAACAAACGCCACACCAAGCCACCAAGGCGGCAGGTGAAGGATCCGATTAAGGCGGGCTTTGAAGCAAATCAATTGCCTGGCGAAAAACCAAAAAAAAAACAGGCGCACAAGCAAAACAAACAGGCCCACCCCGATGATGGCATAACGCGAATAAACATGGGTTGGTGACCAGCAGGCTGGCTGCTCCTGGACCAGGGTCAGGTAGAGAGTAGAAGGCAACGAGAGTCCAATGTACACCCTAATCGGAAAATGTATGACTGTTGCATGCCAGATTACCTTCGGTGGACGAATTTTTATCTACTTTGCAATCTTTGCTGCACCAACACCATCGACGAAGCTCTTATGACCAAAGCAGGTAACTCTGGAGGAAGCAAAAATGCAGCCCTCCTACATCATTACCAGCCGTCAATCAATCTGATAATACCAATGACAAGCGTAGCGGTACGAAAATAGCTCACCACCCGTTTTCTTCTTCGTCATCAGAGTCGTTCGCGGACTGGAAAGCAGATTAAGAAAGCAACAAAAGGCAGTTGGCAAATGGACCACAAATTGCAATGGCTTGGTTGTGGGAGTAATCACTACTAACGACAAGGGATGGGCACATCAAATGGATTATTCCATTGTTAATCCGCTACGTAATGGGACTGAACTTTTTTGTATTCTATTTAATAAATACATTTCAACTCATTTGATTTGCAAAAAGAAAATTGTAGAACGTTGACGACTTAAAAATGAAAACGGAGGATTATAAAATCCACACATAGCACCAGACAACGTAGTAATAATGGATTCCAACTGGACCTAAAACTTTGAAACAAACACATTGTGTTTGTGTGTTCAAAAATATCTTCGATCAAATAAATTTGTAGAATGTACCAAGACACACAATAAAAAAACCTTCATTTCCTTACTCAACCATCTTTGAAGATGCACTTGTTCCAATCGGTCACTTCCTCAATATCTGCACGAGACGGTCGGTTAGTCCAGTGACAGGCACTTGTGACTATTTACGAGACGAGCATCTTCGTAGCAACCACTACTACACTGTCGACGGCGACGTCTTATGGGCGAAATTGAACCAAATTGATGCCAAGTTCCTTGATCCTGTGTTGCGCTCTTTTTACTCGACAACGCTGCCCCGGATCTCCCCCGCATATGAAGAAGAACAGCGCCGGATCGCTAATTTCCATCAATTGGCCAGCTCAACAACGAACGCAACTGAGGCAAGAAAGGCGACAGATGGCAATTGTAATGTGGAACCAGTCCACACTACGGGAAGCTTGCACATTTTTGACGAAAACGAAACGAAAACAGAATAAAATTTTAAATCATTTTTTCTAAGTAAAACAATATTCTAACATAACGTCAAGGTTGTCAAGAACTACTGATATTTTTTTAAATTAAAAAAAACTCCCAATAACCTAAGATTAATTTATATTCACCATAAGCTCAGAGTAGTTTATTAAAAACGAAACAAGATTTTCTAAAATCTCTACATTACCTAACGACACACGGACCACAAGTCTATCATTGAAGACGTGGTAAACCTTTCTACTTTACCCAGGGCATTGGAAGCTTCACGAAGATGTGTAAGCCTGTTAACAAGGGTTGAACAAAACGAAACGAGTAACAAACCAGGATAAAGACCCTTAGAAGTTTCGTTCGCCTTTCTCTTTTCGATGGTCATGGACTACCAAGAAAGAATCAAGAACTGCTGAACATCAAGCACTGCGGTATAAGTTCCACCACATCAACATCAGCAGTAAATTTACCTTTATTTTTCCCCTCTACTTTTCACAAGCCTGAGGTTTAAAGAAAGTACCACCGACTTGTACATACGTCTTCTATTGACAGCATGGGTGTGTGCGTGTTTGGATCCTCGCTAGTGTTTATCTTTCTCCATGCTCTTCAAGGGAGCCAAAAGAAAACTGAACAGAAAAACTAAACGCCCAGCAAGAACCTTCTGTGCTCGGCTCGATCCGGGAATGTTTAGTCAGTCAACCGGGCCGTAGGAAAAAGAAGCCGACTAAAACAAATGGTTCTCAAGAGCCAGCCTACGGATCGAGTACACGTATGCATCTGGTAGACACAGAGAGATGCGCGTGTAAACATTCTTCAGGCAGACGGACTGCTCGGGGGGACGCATTTACCAAGGAAAACAACAACCCTCGGGGGTTGGAAAATGCACGCTGCTGGAAGGGGAGTTGGATGGCGGAGGCACAATGCAGCAGATGTTGCTGCAACGACGCATGCACTTACCTCCCACATCGTATTGGAGAAGAAAAATGCACTTCGATTACAAACAAAAAAGCTGAAACGACCAATGAAAAGCTAAAGCAGTTCAATGTGTGTTGATGAATAGGATTTTTTTTAACTCTATCATTGCCGTACACCACTACCACCGTATCGAGAGGTGCATCGGTGCTGCCGGGGTGCATTACCGGTTCGTCTGTGCATCATTTGCATACAAAAACCCAGGTTGGTGGACTCAAGAGGAGGTTGGGTAAAGAAAACAATGTTCCGTTTATGGTAATTGGAAAACGAAAAATTTACATTCCACGAATACTCCCCCACGTGTTGAGAGAGAGGTGTGTTTTAGTTCTATATTTTTTACTTTTTCCGTAACTCAACCAGAACCGGCGGAGGAAATGTGTTTTGTTTTATCCGAGAGGATGGAGAATAAAAATGCCACCACCCGAAAGTGCATCAGCAGAAACAGTCTGCGTTGGCATGCGCCACGCCTAACACCGGAGGAGCATATGGATCAATTTTAATTTATGGTGATGTGTGATGGAGATTGCGGAAAAATGTCTCCTTTTGCATATCCATTGTTACGTTATTCATTCACAGCTATTTCGCACATCAGGCGTGTTGCGTGTCAGAATTCAAACCAGCATTGTTTAACTACTTTTTCTCTCGCAGTGTAGATCAAATAAAACACACTTTTTAGGTGCACCAAAAACGAGTTGAAATATCTAAGTTCAGTACCGCCAGCAGGCTTAGGAAAATTGGGCAAACGAATCATCTCAACAAAACAACTTTTGTAACACTGCTAAACGGTTTCAATTGTTTTATTCATGAACCTGCTCGAAAATATGCGAGTGTAGGCAAACCGGACGCCACTCCGACGTCCCATTTTATCCATACTGAACCACTGCTCGCCCATTTCTGTTTTGCAGCAGGAAACGAGGAAAAGATTGGGGTATGCACTAAGCAAAAGAGGTACTTGAAGAACGAAGTAGAGCGCATAGCATAAACAATTGAAATTTATAAACACTTGACGGTGACATGAAAACATCGAAAGAATAAACACCTTAAACTTACAAACAAGACGTGGATTGTTATTAACGCTTTGAAATGGAAGCCCAGACAGTGTTCGAGAGCATTTCTAGAAGTATATTCTAGGAAAAAGTAATACATCACATCACGAAAGACATAACAAACACCTACAGATATGGAAGAATTTCGTTTGAAGTTTTAGAATCTCGAATCAAGTTTTAGAATCTCGAATTAGAACAATCAATTATTCAGCAACGAGAAACTAATAACAAGAAAGCTAAGTTGATACTTATATGGAAATAGTATACACTTATTTGAATGTTTTCAATATTTTGAAGTTTGTTTTGCAAAACGCTGCTTAAAGGGTGTCTATCTATACATTGGGTTGAAAAGCAGAGAACATTTCTCCTTACAAAAACCAAAACCGATGAATAATGACTACAAGGAAGATATCCGCATTTATTCACCATTTTCCTAATTCACTCGGTCACGAAGGATCCCAGCAGGAGTACGATACCGAAACAGACCTAACATTAGTATGGCGGCCGGAGACTTTACTATCCAGTTGGGAGGATGATACCCACTTCCTTGGGGATCCAATACTTTTTAACCCCAGATGGTCATTTCTCAAGACAAACCGAGTCGATGTATCTTTTTCCCCTCAAGGGACGGGAGAGAGGGACTCTCGCCGTAGGACCCGGAGAACTGATGGCTACCGCCTTCAAACGAATGCTCGTGCTACTCCCCAAGAAACACATTAATCTAGCCGACCCCGAGGTCCGAAATGAGGAAAAATCACGTGCAAAGCTACTATTTCTGCACACAGACAAACTGACAAACAATTCGCTACTACCAGCGATAGTGGTTGCTCCAAAAGTTCCGGAAATGATACCCCCGGACTAAGATGTCGGGGTTTCATATACCCGGGCCTATGTTCCTTGGTCTTCAGAACCTCGCAACGGACTGAATGAAAAACTCGAAAGAGAAGTGAGTACGTTAGCCGGAAACCATTCTCGACCGGAAACACAGCTCTATTCCGACATCAGGAATCACCACAAGCGATAGGAGGCAGCAATGGAAAGCGACGGTGGGATGTTAAGGCGAACCATTTTCTTGAAGTTGATTTGATGGAGGTCTAGAGAAACAGACCACTTTGAAGAAATGGGTGAAAATTCTGGATCAAACATCTTTCCATTGGTTGACACCCTACTTCTTCAGATACCAAGACATTCGCTGAGATATTGCGACCTTCAGTGTATCCTAAGGATGGGCAGAACTTTATTAAGCCTCACATTAGACAGAAATTCATAAATATAGCACATATACCGTGAATGAGAAATTGTGGAAGGTTCAGCAATACTTATATTCCAGTGCGTAGCAGCTAAAATATCTGCCCACAAAATCAATCTCCTCTTCAACGGGGTGGTGACACCAATAACACGCACCGTCCTGCATTCAGTCGAGCCCTGCGTCGAGATCCGTTTTGTCCCGTGCGCTTTTTCGCTGACATTGATTCGTGATGTTGATTGACAGTACCATGGAGGAGTTTATGTCAGCTTCAACGCCAGGCACCGGGTGCGTCGGGGATTTGGATCGCGTTCCGTCCGAACCCACACGTGCGAGAGATGATCCTTGTATCGTAACACCGTGTCGACGGCGCGTCCAGGACGACTCTGGCTTGTTGTGCTGTCTAATCTGTCACGGATGAGTTTTCATGGCCGATGACCATCACTCACGCTAGGACTTTCTGGCGGCGAACATACATTCTGGCACGCATTGCGCCAACCGACAGAAACGTTCGTTAAAATGGCCCAATAAGGAACAACAGGAACAAATTATTTAATTTTATAGAAGTTTGAACAAAAGTAGAAGTGAGGACTTTAATCTGATTAGTTTATTGCCTCGTAAAACTATCCATTTCTTTTCGATAATGTCTATGTCTTTGTCTTACCCTACATTAGTAGGATGAAGTCCTATGAAATAAAATAAATTTCTAAAGGATTACATTCAGAATGAAATACATTGCAAGATAGTACTACCGAAAGTATACAATTTTAATGGCTCATATGCAATTCGAAATGACTCATAACAGCAGGCGAACGGATCAAGGAGGTATCGCCATCGTCCGGAAGGGGTGAACTTGATTGGCGAAAAAGGTGCCCTCTGCGTCTTGTCTGGGCATTCGCGACACTAAGCCACGGCTTCACCACCACAAAAAAAAAGCCCATCAACATAAACCCGAGACTGGTACAGAGAGACAGATACAGGTAGGTGCTATATGTGGAGCACACCTTAGCGGTGCTCCAGACAGGTCAACCTCGTTTCCTTCTCGTAGGACTTTCGTTGTGTCCTACTGCACGGGATCGTAGCCGGAACAGACGGAGCAGAAGAGAGGACTGGGGTGAGCAACTGAACGCGGTGAGGTGCAAAATGTGACATTATGGAACCAACCATTCGTGGTGGCAGAGAAGCACCACCGTGTAGTGTATATGTGTATGTACATGCATCATTTATTTCCCGCCACACATAACCCCATGTCTCGGCCGGCCGGCATCATCAGACCCTCTCCTCCCCACTTGGGCTATACGCCATTTTCCGTATGGTCGAGTCCCACCAAGCCGGCAAAAGGGGGTCGTTCGCCTCACTTCCGTCTTTCATTGTAAATATGCTGAGGTGAAAACGTGAGGGAGTGAAAAAGAAAACTCACAAGGCGTAGACAAAAAAAACATAAGCTCAATGCATTTGCTCAGATTTGTTAGTCGTCGCTGCCATTGGGATTTATTGTAACCCAGGTGAAACCCTGTACATCATTTGAATAAGCAATAAAATGATAAATGGGACTAAAGATCATGCTAACGATATTAGATTCATGTTTAAGGTTTAGGCATACGAAAAGTAGAACCAATACAAAGATAAACATTTTTGTTACAGTATTAGTATTTTGTGAGATCTACTTAGAAAATTGCCTATAAACTATCAAGAACTGATTTGAACCAACATTTTACACATATTCGAACAAAACAGGAATAATAAAAACATTGGACCATATTCAATTTAAATTCACATTAAAAATATTGAAAAACGTTTCAAGAACTCATGAACCAGTACGTCACAGTGTATATCGCCATCTTTTTCCACTCCTTCGTTTACATAGCAGAGGTCAAGTGTGGGACCAACGTGCTCGGTTTGCCGGTCTGGGTTTGCTGGCGAAGCAGGAAGAGAAAGTAGGCCGCCGTCGCCACCGGCAACAACCAGCCAGGCCAAAGAGCTCCGACGATTCCGAACCAACTCGAAGTCGTCGCCGCAAACAATCGACCGATTGTCTCGCGCACCAACGCGAAAACATCGTGAGTCAAGGCGTTGTTTGTGGTGAAACGAAAAAACAACACTAAAAATCAATGGCACGAGGGTTTCCTATACTCTTTCGATTCGAAACCAATAATGGTACTGGCACAAGAATATCCTCAGAAGAGACGAAAACATACAAGGAGCTCAGCAGACAACGTCGCTCCTCATGGATAACCACGATGCGAATGGACAAGCGGGCTTCCATAAGAACGTTTGGCAAAGTAATACAGCCAAAAGGATGATACACACACACAAAATCCCGGTCATGTTTGAGTGTGACCTAAACTTTCTATGCAAATTATGCTCATTAGTGAAACCAGTTCCAGTAGTGTGGGGCCGCGGGGGGTTGGGGTTTCGGGGAAGGGTCAGCAGACAGAGGCCCAACAACCGGCGACAGTTCGTCGCCAGGAAAGAAACAACGCAGCACAGACCGATCGATCACAATCGGATGGCTCTTCTTTTTCCTTGATGCTTTCCCAGACGTGGTGCAACCTGTTTCAAGGATTTTGGTGATTTAAATTATCGACCGTCGAAAACGATGCATTTGAAACAATTAAGAATTCAACGCATCTGCGGTAGAAAGGTTTTTAAAATGGTGAATGTAGAACGAAGTAGAGCAAACAGGAGAAATACTTAAATCAAATAGAGATAAAACTGATTTTATTTTTTAATGGAAACAGTTTAAAATTTACTTTCATAAATCCTTTTACAAGGAAATCGAGGTATCTTATTTTGAATTAGTTAACACGTTGACTGCCATGGCTATCATATTTGATAGCCAAGCTGTCATAAATTTATGAAAATGCAACATGAAAATTATAACAATATTGAAAAATAATTCTTTGGGAAGGTTAGTCTTTGCCTACATGTCGAAAACCAACTGTTTAGTAAATTTTATAAACAAATTTAATCGACAAAGATTGTTCTAAAAAAGTGTGCTTAAACTGCTTGGCAGTTAAGGAAGCTTCAAAAACGCGAATAAAAGTGTCACCCACATGAGGGTGACACGACGCTGAACGTGGTATAGAAATGCAACGGGAAGAAAATGAACTGAAAATTTGCTAAAGCTTGTAATGATGTAAAAGTGGGAATTTTTCATTGCAGATTTTACTTTATACTCCTAACAAACTCCTAATATATTATATAACGTTTTTCTTTCAGAAGTTTATATACAATAACATTCACGTTTTGCACAGCACAACATGAATTGGAATGTCACCTTCATTTGGTCTCATTCGTTTCAACTTCCGCGTTGGTTTGCAAAATGCACTTGCGCAAGCGATGCACTCGTGTGCAGTGCATATCCAGCATAAACAACATGGTAACCGTCATTTGGAAAACAACCTGAGAGCTATGCAAACAAAATTGCGCTTGGCAAGTAAAACAAAATTACGGAACCCGCCTTTGTTTGAATAATTACAAAATGTGTAACAAAACCCTCCATTTACAGAGCAAAATTCGAGTTGCGGAAATCCTTGCTGAAACATTTTTAATCACGTGTAATACACTTTTGAATTTACAAACCATACATACCAAGCATTCTTATAGGAAATAAATTGAAAACAAAATAAGTGAATGCACTGAAAAGTATGAAAAGTACGAATCGAAAATTAAATTACGAAGGCAAACGAGCACAAATGAAACAAGCACGCCCGGTGTTTTGTGTGTATCGAGCCAATCAGCACCAGAAACCGGGAAGCGGAAATTGAAGCTCTGACGAACGAACGAAAAACGACAAAATATTAGCGGTAAATTTACGAATGGCTCATTTTCAGCACAACAAAAAAACCGCAACAAACGACGTTAAAAAACATCGGTTTCTATTTCCCACCATGACTTCAAGACTGCTGAAATAGGCAGCCAGGCGCCGGGTGGAGCTAGTGCCAAAAGATTTACCTCTGTTTTTCGTGCTATGAACGGGAAAAACGCGTCCAAAATAACACGACAACCGGAGTAGGGGAGAGATGGCCGCTTCAGCTGATAAAGCCTCTGCTTACAATTCGCCGCTGCCTTTAGGGCCTTCGATCAGGTCATTCTGGCAGTGCCAAAAATAAAATCCCATTTACGGCGTTCGCGGCTATTCGGAGCTCCATCCGGATGAGACTGGCGCGAAACAAACAGAACCGAACCAAACCGGTTTGGGTGGTTTATAAGGTATGTCGAAGAGTGGGGAAGGTTTTTCCTTCGGGATGCAGACAACGATGTTGAGATGTTTCGCAACGTTGAGTAGTGAGTTGGTTTCGTTCTTGCAATGCAGTTGAAGTTTTATTTCAGATAAAATCGGATTTCTACGAAATATTCTTAAGCATTCAACTTTAATCTCGTAGAAAGAGGAATATTTTTAGTTTTCCCCCAAATCAACCATTGAACATTTCTACATTTTTTAGCTCATTGATAAAAACATACGGGACAAACCAACATCCTAAATCGTGTGAAGGTTGTAGTAGTAACTAACGTAGCTTCGAAAAAAAACCTCAAGGAAATCCTGGTCATTAATACGCCACAAACCTCCACGGACGCATCGAATTTCACTTTGGCGTCGGTAGGTCGCCTTACAGCTGACCACCAACCATGAAACGGCAGCAGCCATGGGCATATGACGGTAATGTAAAACGGTAAACAAACAGTCAAACAAACCAACCAGCGAGAGAGAGAGAGAGAAACAGTGGGGTGATATTACGACCGTTTCAACGAGACGAAAAACAAGCAAAGATATTTCGACAGCGCGTTCAAATGTGGAAGGATGTGTGTTGCGTTCAACGTAAACTTTCCACCCGAATTCGATGCGAGCGGCAAATAGAGGTGGTTATAATTGACAACAACATTACATTCATTAAAAAGCGGTCAAACCTTGATCCGAGGATGGGCAAAAAAAGAATCAATTGCGCTGCTTCCTTCCGAAATGAAAATTTTAAAAACATGACATTTTTCAAACAACATTCCCATTCTCTTTTCGGCTGGCCGCAAGTGAAAATGGCTTTCCTTGGACTATTTCTTCAAGTGAAAACAATCCGTCCAATGCCACTCCCTTCAGATAGAGAAATTCAAAAGGAAAAAAACTTGTGATCAAACAAACAACAACCGGCTTCCGTTTCGTAGACCATCATTTCGTCATCTTCAAACACAAAAGTAAACGAAAACATCTTCTGCGCATCCTTGTGTGGCCCGGTCTTGGGTAGCTTTCGAAGATCTTCAGGCGACGATCACCTCATGGTGATGTCGTTGCCCGTTTCCCGTTGATTTATCGAAACAAACCGGTGAGGACCCCAAAAAAAAAATAACATGAAAAAATCGTGGCACAAACTCTCCACCTCCCAATCGTGACAATCGTGTCACGTAGACACCCCTCGAAGAGACATGCGTCGTCAACAACACAGCCCTCCGTCGCCCACTATGCGCTCCTTCGTACAACTCTTTGCCTTCAGTTTCGATGCGATTGCAAACATTAGATCGTCGTCAATGAACTCCTGAGGGTTATTGTGTTAGACAAAAAAGAAGGAAAGATTTACTTTGAATACGTCAATATTTTAATTTGTCGTTATACCCGAACACTCCCTCCTCTCCTTCTCAGCAACGTCGTCAACTTGATTGTGTAAGCGCTTTCTACAATTTCTGTCGTTAGTCTGTGCAGACGAACCATTTTGTCACACGCACGTAATGTTTCCGAGCGCAACATTATGCACCGTGTCTTCCCATCATGCAATGACCACCGTCTGCTTCTTTCTCCATTTGATTTACATCGCCTTGGCAGGGAACCTGATCGCACGTAGGTGGTTGCACGTATAAGGTTGGAAGATATTCGGGAAAGTAATATCTACAGGAGGTGAATACATTTTACGTAACTACGTGCATTCACACCCTGATGCTGACGTATTCATTTTGCCTCTCGTAGAGTTTTTATAGTTTCCTTACCAAAAAATTGTCGAAAATATGATTATAGACTCAATATTAATAAACCAACTCCTTTAAAAAAAATGTCACAGTCTGCAATACTTTGCGAAAAAAAAATCAAAAATAAAACAAAACTCATAACAACATTAAAAATTTGTCAATGAATGACTAAGATGGTCACATTCTGTTCAAAAACTTGTTAGAAACTGAATGTTGGTACTCCTTCCTTGTTTTTCTTGTAGAATTGATCACGGTCACATTCCGCAGACGCATTTTGCAACAAAAATATGTCCGATTTTACCATTCGCTTGTGTAAACAACCAAAAACGCCCTTCCACGTGCTCTGTCGTACGTTGTTTTCGGCGCTGTTAGAACAATTCGACGTCATGTGGCCATCGATACCAGTTCCCGCTTCGTTTGGCTAAGCAAAAGGTGAATATTTTTAGAGTACATTAAAATTAAAAAAAACCCAAACCAAAAAAAAATGTACAAACACATGATGCTGCGTCATTCGACAGTCCTCTCTCTTCGAAACACGAAAACACCACACCCTCCTTACTTCAGATTACCGGCAAAAGATTACGCCACTCGCCCCAGGAAGGAGGATGTCGTACACGATTCGATGTTTGTGCGTCTTCTAAAATATTTTTCTTATCGAAATTGTTTCTAAGTTGCATTCATCATTGTTGAAAGAGTAATATGTTAAAATTTAGAGACCTTAAGTTCATTTTCTTGCTTCCGTGTGGAAATTTCGAACCCCTTTTTTATGCTACGTCCCAATATGTTAATTTATTTTTAGAACATATTCCACAAAAAGAAGAAATATGTCCATCCTTCAAAAATATCCATCTAATAGATGGAAAAAAGGAGAACCTACAAACAACACACCTGTCTGACTGGCGGTGTTTGGTTTTTCCTGTTGTGCGTATGTTTTTTTTTCTCTCTAAGTTGGTATTCGTGACCGCGAACATACGTATGATTTAAACTAGGCGAGAAAAGGGGAACAAGCGAAGCACTAAGACGTTACAAAACATAAGAAGAAAAAACAACATAAATTTGTTACCACAAACACACCAAAAACCCAATTGACGAGTGGTACACACAACTCGCACGGAACGGGTGGAAGGTGGGTGGTGGTGGGATGATGCTGCGGAGCAATATAAAAAGTCCACGATCGACGGGTGGGGAAAAGGTGAGAAAGGGTAGTGGGAGTGAGAGAACGAACAATTTGATGCGAAAAATATGGCCCCTAAAAACACAAGAAACGAAACCCGGCGGATCTGGGAGAAAGCAAGCAATGACGCTCGCGAGTGAAAGACGAACAAATGGAAGGGAAAACACATTCGAACCGTGCAAAAGAAAGAGAAGAAAATAAGCACACGGACATCGGGCAACATTCAAAGAAAAAAAAATCTCAACCACGCACACAAACACTTCCTAACGTCACAAGAGAAATAAAAAAAACACACACAATTTCTTCAAGTGGTGGAATCAACTTCGGGTTGGAAAAAAACCGAAACAAGATCGTGCCCAAGGTTCATTGACCGTATCGTCGTCTCGTGCCTACAACAGCGCGGATCGCGAGTATCGTGAGTATCGCGAGTAAAGAAGCATCAGACAGCGAAGAAACGGAAGAAGAACAGAGCGGGAGGAAACCAGGTTGGCCCCGTGTGTTTAATTATGCTAATATGGGCCCGCGAGAGAAAGGTGGCAACGATCTCCCTTCCCTGCCAGCAATACCCACCCCCAGCTGCTTCCCTCTGCTGCTTTTGTGAAGCTTCCAAAAGCCAACCCTGCTCGTGTGTTGGTGTGCCAGTCTTCAAAGAAGATCATCGATCGAGCATTGGGCAGAGCGAGAGGGCAACATCCGGTGAAACACATTTTCCAAAACGGGCTTCTTTTGTTGTTGCCCTTGGCGATGGACGACGCTGGTGCGGTTATAGAAAGCCATCAAAACAACAGCCACATTAAAGAAATCTCAAACCTTCCAATAGACCAGTTGAGTAAAAGAAGGTGATCGTACGATGGGAGCTGGTGGAGTGAAACGAACCTCAAGAATTAACAAGACAAAAACAAAGAAGCACCAAAACGCAGCTGAGCAAACAACATAAAATCGTATATGGTTGCGTAATACATATTTTGCTAACGATGTTTGGACCATGCGTGGATCGGTTTCTTATGCCACAACGCAGCATCATCATTGGCAGTAGACAGACGATAAGTATTGGCAAAGAGGATAACATGTGTATTATGTTTTACTTCATTTCTTTTCTAGCAAACGTTACAACAAACCTTTCTTAGAGCCTTTGATCAAAATATTTAAGTTGTACAATTTCATTTCCTTTTTTGACGAAAAGCGACCTATCAAAAACTTTTGAGATGGCACTCTAACATAAAAATTTGGCATGGTGGTGGTTACCTGCCCCCAAAAATCTTAAAACTACCAGCTTCCCCTGCCGCTAGCAAGGAAGCGGCTGCAATAAACAAGTAAGCACCGAATAGTTTATGAGTTCGACAAATATCTAGTGCATGGACGGAATGGAAAACATCGAACTGGGAGACCTCTTAGAAATCTAGAGCACGGTACAGGAATCAAACCGCACTTGATCTTCCATCGATCGACCCCCTGTGTGCACTCTGATCTAAACCGGCACAATAACTGTCGAACTGAATCAGCCCCACTATTCATCGTGAGAGCATTAAGAGAAGGAATGCAATTGGAGTTACAGTCACAGTATACAAACAAACTCGTGTGCTACAGGCACTTACGGAGGTCGTTGGTGTAACCCTAGTGAAAACTGGCACGAAAAAATAGGTTACGAAGATCACCAGCGGAAGTTCACTCAACTTCGTGGGTTTGGAGCAAGAAAAATATGAAATTTCCAAATTTACTGTTTCACCGACATCTATTTAAGAGCAGCTGGAAATTTCAAGGAAAAATTGATTTTGAAAATTGCAATGTCCTTTATCCCCAACTTTATCTTCTATTTGAATGAGTCGATCCTCCTGTTGTGTTTTGGTATTTCATAAACATTCCGTACATTATTTTACAGATTCTCAAGTTCAACAAATCCCAAACACGCATAGGTTTGTCAATGTTGCAAATTAATCGAAGAATAAAAAGTATAGGGTACAATCATAAAATAAAAAAATATACACTTACAAAACCATCACGTGTTACGTAAATCCTTTGCTTCTCAACACTTTACTGCTAATCATACACACCTGGAAGGAAAAATAAAAAATAATACGTTAGTGAAAATTACAACACCGGCGTACCGTAAGGACGAAAGAGGGTAAGGTAACACGATATTCTGGGCAGACGCGAAATAACACACGGGCATACCATGAGGAGTGTAGTTAATGGCATCGAAAGCACCATTTAGGAAACCTACCGAAGCGCTACCTGGCATGGCTAAGGAGGAGGAGCCCTGCCGGATGTGAAAATAGAGTTACAAAGAAATACCTTTCGCTACCCAATCACCAAAGCGTCAAAAGTCAGATCAGCCACTCCGTTTCGTACGAAAATAAAGTAAAATTATGTGCTCCGCTTACAGAGTGAGAAACGATTTCGAGTTGAGGTTAATTGTATGTAATAAAATGAAACCCTTCGAACAAATTACACCGTACTTCGCGGGTCATTCAGGGTTTTCTTTGGTGGTGTGAACTCACCGGAAAAGGGAATTAAAGCTTCGTGCGCAAGGACGAACCAAATTACATGCAGCAAATGCTAAATAGACCGGAGCTGGATGTAAGGGAAGTGATAAAATGTGCAGTAACGAGAGAAAATGGTAACAAACAAATAAGCACCTAACATAAAACAACAGGAAAAATGAAACTTGCAGAAGCCTAATGGTTTTATCCAACACATCTGCTCGTGTCGAACCATAATTTACGAAAGTTCTAGCACTCGATGGGTAACAAACAATAGTAGTGAGCGTAAGTGAGGCTGGCAGATTTAAAAAAAACATGCTAACAGGAAGAAATATGTTTCATTCATCCCCACAAACAAAACGTTGAAAAATAGCGCATTACGCCATTTGCGCTGTGTTTGCAGGAAACGCAAATGGATGCAAAAGCAAGGAAATTCGAGAAAAAAATATCTAAAACGGGTATAGTTAACCGACGTTTGCCAGAGTCAGGACGCACCGAGTGACATAACGATAAAACATCTCTCGAGGGACATAACCGGGGTGAGAAATGGCAGCATTCATGGAAAGAAAAAAAGCTAAAAAAAACATGAAACATTGATGACAGACGAGGAAAAGAAAAAAAACGGAGGGAAAAAGCTGGCGAATATAAAAACCTTACTCTGCCAAAACCACTAATGGAAACGCTAATTGAAAGCACGGGAATAAATACGCTAAAGTGCGGCGGATTTTTTGGCACACGGACAAGAAAGGACAGACAGACCACAGGCCAAACCTGGGCAAGACCGATTCCGACGTGAAAGAGGGGTGATAGGAAAGAACCTTTTTCCACCGTTGAATATCTGCACTGAAATATCAAACGACAGCAGCAGTCCCCAACACATGTGCACTCTTTTCTCGTTTCTGTATTCGTTCATTAACGGATTTTTGCATTACTTAAGAGGATAATTGCCAAAATGTAAAGAAAAATCGCAATGTTTTCTCGTTGGACAACAAACTTCAAGCCCTCATTGTTTATCGTTTTACATCGACAAAAAATACCGCATAAAAATTCCTATCATCTTCTTCTTTAAGTGAGTTCTATTCTTAATAATCGTTCTATCTACAGCGGACTTAGCCAAAAGGACATATTTTTTAATATATCTTGCCTATTACAAACTTCCAGGCTAAATTCCCTTTTGGTTTGTTTGAAATATGGTTTCAAAAAATTCAAGACCAAATCTCATCTCGCAAAGCAATATCGTCAACGTTCTATGATGTGGCATATTCATCATATACACACATCCATGCACAGAAAGTACACTCCTCTCCTTTTCCCATTTTCCACCAACCTTTCTTCTTCAGTTGAGGGTAAAAGAGAAACCACCCCAGTAAAAATAAATCGCGTGAATTTTGTCATTTTTCAATGCTTTTTTGAACCGTCTGCAGCTTGGGTTGGGTTGAGGATTTGGTGGGAAATCGTCATCTTTGCCGAAACAGAAAGCCTTACACACCACACATCATAACTCGAGTTGGTAGACTAAAAATAAATGGACAAGTCGTTCCGCAAGGCGACAGACGCGACCCGAAGAAGGTATGAAACCCACGTTACATACATTCTTTTGGAATACACCGGATGAAGGGCGGCATGCATTTTTCATCCCCTTACATGTTTAATGAAAAAAATGCTCTAATGTAAAAAATACTATACAAGCTTATATTTTGGCCAAATACTATTGAAGAAGACGAAAACAAAATGCAAAATTTTTGCTTATCAAAAATCAATACGTTTTCTCTTCAATGAAAATGCCCAAAATTCTAATGCTATGTGTTCCAACAAATGTGGGACAACAAAACACTGAGAGAAAGCAGCATAGATAGCACGCGGAATGGTGCACGTGACTCAACCCACGCGCTATGCGATCTTCTTCACGGCCCATCGCAAGTCTATTTCCGGGCTGTGGTGCAACGGAAAGCAATTATACGTCAATTGGTTTAGAGATGATTACGCAAAAAAGGAAGAAAAATAAACCTATTTACACAACAATTTCTGTTTTTATACCTTTTAAATGACACGAGTATAGTTTCGCCCAAGATAACACAAGTAAAGGTCATGAAGCTAAAACAAACAGGAATTTCCAAGACACATATAAAGCCAACAGACATAGAAAGTGGCTTTCAGAGGTACGGGTCGGTAGCATTTGCAAAATGGGAGGAGATGTTGAAACAGTTTCCGGACTTGTTTTCCGATTTTTCTTGGAGTCTTCTGTTGCTTTCTCCTCTGCTACACTTGAAGCCAAAAATAGCTCAAATATGATCGTAAAACAACATCGGGTGAGCACACCCTGTTTTCGGTGAGAAAATTGCTTCACACCAAGTGCGAATGGACGAAAGTTCTGCAAACACCTTTTCCTGCTAGGAATCAAAATTTAAAATTGTACTACTCTTCGGATTAATAGATCTTGTTCAGTTTAAGCGTACACAAAATAGTAGCAGTAATAGAACAACCATGGCTGCCGTGTTGCCAAGTCGCTGGCGATCATTCCATCATGCAACTAAGTACGACGGACGCGACCGGGAAGAGCAACACGGACACACTTGACCAAAAACGCGTTCAGCTTCTCAAGCTTGGCGATGGGCG
Source organism: Anopheles sinensis (assembly GCA_000441895.2). Classification (NCBI taxonomy): domain Eukaryota; kingdom Metazoa; phylum Arthropoda; class Insecta; order Diptera; family Culicidae; genus Anopheles; species Anopheles sinensis. The sequence continues at coordinate 520,162 of KE525057.1, read as the reverse complement.
GACGGATGGAAACAGATGAGTTCGACCATGGAACAACAAGCGGATCTCCGTGGTTCGGCCATCTACTTTGTAAGAACACGCAAGAGAATGGACACCGATCCGCTTCATCCGCGTAGAAAGTGTGTGTGTTTGTGCGCTGTTGCCAACAAGCGGCGCGCCCCGATCCCTCCTCCATCATCTACCCGTTCCGCCCTTGAGGCGCAACAAACCTCTCTGGATGGATCGCGTTAACTTTCGGCAACGTTGAGGGTTGTTGTGTTGGAATTAAATTTTCATTCGCCTTATCTAGCGATCCCGGCAGATCTCGCGATACGCGAACGGGCAAAGTCAGGAATGTCAATTCAATGAAAAAAGGGCATCTCCATCAGCTGTCTCTCGTCGAAACCGATCATACAGGGGGTTCGTTACTTTGGGCCTTTGGGTAAACTGGAAACAGGTTTAATTACAAAATTGCTGGGAAAATTCTAGCAATTAGCAGCAGCTTCTTCGACTATTTTTTTATGAGATATGGAAACGCTCCTAACTCTCCGCGAACGGATGATCTTCTCAGTGATAACAATGATACGATCGTTTAGAGTTTAGTGTTGGTGTAGCATCAGCAGGATGGATTTGTCACTAGCATTAGAAAACTCTTTTCCTACACCAGTGTGGGTACATCTTGTTCTCGCACACGACCTCATCCTCCAGGTGTTCTAAGTGGACGTTTCTTCCCATAACCATTTGCGTCATCAGCTAGTTTGGAACAGAACACTATCAGATCATGTACGGAAACCATACAATCGGCATCGTTCGATGTGAAGTAAAACGTGAAAATGATTCCATAAGCAACCATAGACACGCAGCCAAATAGAACTGTGATATCGGTAGCGAATTTTCGCGGTGCTAAACAACAACAAAAAATGCTGTACAAGCTAATGAATACCCCACCCCGCGCGCATGGCCCGACACTCACCCAACTCTTAATCATTTCCACCTTTTCCTGAATGGAATCGACCAAGCCGATTCTAAAAGTACACATAAAAGAAAGGAAATGGTACACACACACACGAGCAAGAAAAAAAAAGAATTCGCTATTATAAAAGCATGACGGCAAGGAACGCGGCTGTGTGGTAGAGCGCAATAGAGAAAGAATACAGAGCGAAAATAAACGAGATTTCTTCGCATAAATATAATTGGCTCATTAGATCCAACCATCAACCGGCCGCCGCCAGCCAGCCAGCCAAACCCCCCGTCATCCCGACCATTTCCACACAATCGAGAAAAACAGCCGGTTTTGCCCACTGCCGGGGCCTTTCCAACGTCATCTATGATGTGATGTGTTGTTCCCTCGGCCCTCGCGCGCCTCTGTTGTCGCGTTCCAACAACGTGCTGGGGGTTGATGTTGTTTTTTATTATGCTTTTATTTTCCCTATTTATTTATTATTTTTCCGGCTGGCACAGAGGGCCTCGGCCCATCTGGCTAAGCCCTTTTCGCCGTTCGTGTTCGCCCCCTACGATCGTCGAATCAACGAAGAAGCTGCGCATTCGCGTCTCCCTCCATATATTCCAGCGGATTGTGTCGGCAAGTGTTCTATCCACTGGCATCAGCAGAAGTGAGGGGGAGATTGAAAACCGTCTTGTGCGAAGCCTGTGTGCGCTGTTTTCTTACTTTGAACGCCTCGAGTTATGGCGGGAGAATTTCACAGAGGGGGATCGCCGCCTTCAAGACGAATGTTATCCACTAAGTGGGGGGAAAAAAGGCAAACTTAGCAGTCGATTCTCGGCGATCCAAACGATCGTTGCAGGTATATGTGTTTGGTGATGTTGTGGGTTTTTATTATTTACTCGAACCAATGATCACATCTAGTGCCCCGACCGGTGTGTCTTAGTTCAGGCAGCATCACAAACACTGAAAAACCATCGGCTCCTCTGGCAACAACTCGCGGTGCAGGTTAGTTTATAGCTTGAGAAGCGTTCGACGTGTATAGAGTCGGTCGCTGCTAACCCCGTTCTGCGGTTTCCCGTGTGCAACCGTTAGTGCGAGTGGAAGGAGCAGGCAGTTCGCCGTCACGCCGTCAGCGCCATCACAGTTCCACTAATGTGATCCGCGGGAAACAGCGCAACAGCAGCAACAACAAAAGCCCCATCCAAAAACTAGCCGAGCGAAAAACACATCCCGTCCCAACACACAGCGCGCGGCTCTTGCTAGTTTTGTTGGAGCCTCTGCTATGGTGTGTAAAGGTCCGCTTGGCAACAGCGCATGACAGCGCACCGTCACGCTATCGCAGCGAACGACACTGGATGTGTGTGTTTCGGAATGAGAAGTGGAGCAGCGCGGGGGATCCATCATCGCGGTGCGCCGCTAGCCGCGAACGTGTGTGTTTTGTGTGTGAGAGCGCCACAATCTGCTGCTCCATCGCGGGCGGCCAGCGAATATACAGCGCGACCGCGTAAAACGTGGCAACAGCGCGCCGAGGTCTGCTGCTGCTGGCGCGGACAAAACCGCGGCTCATCTCGAACTAGCTCCACACAGAACCAGTCAGTGCCGCGCGGTGCTGTGTCCACGGAACATCATCAGCTCGCTCAGCTGCTGCCACCAGCCACGTTAAAAAAAGACCCGCGAAGGTGTGTGTATAATCGCACAACGATGGAACAGCGACTCGCGCTGTACAAACCTCTTCGTCAGCGTTTGAGGGAAACCAACCTCGAAACGAAAAAGCCGGAACTGTGGCCGGCCGTGTCGGCGGAATAGGTGGGATCTTTTTTTTCCCCACGCGACTCATCAGTATTCTTTAGTTACTTCTTTCGCCGATGAATGAGACAAAGAGAATACTACTGTAGAATAGTGGGAATGTTCCTTCTTCCTCGGAGTGCTATTTCGGAGAAGCCACACTTAAGCCATCATCCGCCGTCCCTCGCCCTTCGCTGTGGTTGTTGTATCGATGTATTGCCCTTTTCCCTCGTCACGGTACCACGCGCGGTTTTCATTCAAATAAAGTTCCATCTTACGCAATGCTTACGACGACACGGGCGGACCACATCACACCATCATGGTGCGAGTCCTAGGCGCGCGTCCTGGTTTTATTTTTTTGAAATTAAACTTTAACAGTCGGAAACACTTGTCAGGATTCTTTTACGCCATCCAATGCGCCATGGTGGGGGAACATTGAAAAAGGCGACGCAACCGCGACCATCCACGTGGTCGTAGAGACCTGCTAATTTCTCTAAAACACGTGTTTCTTCCATCGGAGCGACGAAAGGGAGGGACGGGCCCGTTTTATCGGAAATCAGGTCACAGGGAGGGGCAGGGGAAAACTTTATTTACATAAGTGACACTGCAGAATTTTCTCGTTGTTGCTGGATGAATTTGTTACGTATTTTGTTACAAAATTCTACGAAAAAGCATCCCCTTGGAACAGGCGAACAAAAATCTTACAACACAGCTGTTACCGCAGCGCAAAGGAAACCAACTTCCTGCCAGTTTCCGGTTTTGCTTGGAGAACGAAATGTAACTTAAAAACAAACTTGCTGTTACTTAACTGATTGCGAAAGAGCATAGGTAACAACATCGCTTTAAACTTTTTGTGAACCTGTGAAACCCTTGGAGACAGTTGGACTACACCGTAACAGTCCTCTGCTAATGCTACACCCCAAAAGCTAACATTTTCCACATCATTTCAGAACCTTAAGTAAGTGCAATTATCAACACTAGTGTTGTGACACATGATTCTTTTGGCGAGATTCATTCATATGAATATGAATTGATTCAGATTGATTCATGAATCTTTGGGGATTCGAATCTAAAAACATAGTTGAATCTTTGGAAACTTTAATGAATCTTCATGAATCTTTCATGGATCTTGACGATTCGTTGTCTTGTCGTGGATCATGCGACCAAAAATAAAAGGTGGTCTTTTGTGCATTTTTTCGGCCTAACTATTCTCTTCGTATATCATTAATGAATCTTTGGGATTCATGAATCTCTCATTTAAAAATTCATGAATCCCTAAACCGAAGCAAAGAATCATTCAGATTCATGATTCTGAATCGGAATTACACAACTCTAATGAACACACTTTTTAAAAAGATTCTCATCGCCGTAAAGGTAAAAAAAGGATAAACTGAATAAAAGAATGTCACTTCCATGACCATCTCCAGGCGAAGCCAGCGCCAACGAATGCCGCGTGGCTTGCGTGGAAAATTTTGCCCACTTACTGACAATTGGACTCCACGCGATCGATGAAAGACACACGCACACACACACACATTCCGTTTGACATCAAACCCATCGCCAACCCTCCCCTCTAAGCAGCTTCTAACGTACTTTTCCAGGGCCCTTTCGTAACATGATAAGAGTGGAAGAAATCGAACGACCCGCTACAACGTGCGCACAGCACACCAATCCGACGTTCTATTTCCTTCCTTTCCCGGCCAGCGGAGTCGAGAGTTGAGTGTGTATATCGATCGAAGCGATCCCATATTCGACTGCGTGGCGCAGTCAGTCACAGTATAAATAACTGTCCCGCGGCCTCCGGCTGTTCCGACCGAGCGAGAGAGGATGCCAACATCGCGACACATGCACACACATTCCTCGGTTTTCCCTTCTACCACACGATAGTCCCTCACGCGCCCAACCGCGCGCTGACTGGCTTGCTATTTAATTAAAACGAACATTGCTAGTACTTCCACCGCCCATCACCATCCCCTCCTGGTGGATCAATCATCGTCTAGTACGCGCCGAGTTTGTGTACTATCAACACCCCACACACCACCACCCTATTAGACGACATTCGCGGAGGAAAGATGATGATGGCATTTCGTTATTTGTTCGGGTATTTCCCCATCGATGGCAGGGTGGGTTAGGGTTAGAGGGGGCGTTTACTGTTTTGGGTGGGAAAATTATTTGCTTTCCATTTGCATGCCCCATTGGGTGTGTGTTTCTACTGCCATTCCAAAGAGGGATTGTCATTGGGTCACAATTTAACTGCCATATGCGTCACAAATAAGGGAACTTTCGTTTTGGGATATTCTGCTTAACATCTGTCAAGCGGGGATGTGATAGGACCCTGTCTATTTTCATTCTAAAACACCTCTCCAAAGGCAGATTGTGTATTCTAGAAGTTATACGCTGTTCGTAGTAAGGTATGATGAACAAATCAAACAAGAATTTGTTTATCTACTTCTTATAGACAACAACCCATAAACTCACCAAGATTATTACAAAAGTCAAGGCCATAGACATAGAGCATAGGCCAAACATAGACTTAGAAATCAAAGCGATTTGATAAAAACCCCAACGAAAAGCTTCTTCTATCTTGGCTACAATGAAATTCACACAATAAAGGTTCTCTTTTGGATGCTAGCTGAATATCCCGGAGGAACCTGCTGATAATACAATAGTTTGTCTTCAACTCAAAACCCCAATCTACATCTGAATTGGTCCTCAATTAAAATCCAAATTTCCACCTGAAACCACTCATGCCAAGCTCGTGTTAATTTCTATCCTCCCATGCACTCCAATAATTGTCTAGAATGCTATTCGCTTCATGGCCAGATAAAATACAAGTAATTTTAAAGGACTCGACTAAAAAATTTACAGTGAGTTCGTGTGGTGGTCCTATCCTACTCGGATGATGGCAAGAATAAACCAGTATCTGTATTTCCTCCATTCTCCCCGCTTGGGGAACATCTGCATCCCGCGCGCGCTGTATTATCCGCATCCATTCCAAGCCTCGGTATCTCCAGGCCAAAACGCAACACCGCAGAGACATGATTTTGCAATTTGCAACTTTGTTGCAACACGAACCATACCATACCCACACGTTGCCAACCACCGCCAGTTCCGCCGGAATTTTCGTTGGCTGGTGTTGGAAAGGCGCGCGCGCTCGTGTGTTGTTTATGACCCCCACTATACTCCCTTTTTCATTTGTCATCGCCACATCGCCATCAAAACGTTCAACGTTCGTCACGGGAGCGACGGGGGGACAAGGGCCCCAGGGAGACCATGGAAAGCGCGGTGATCCGCGGTTCCGGGAGCGCATCCTCCCGGAGGTTCGACAATTACATTGCCCATCATTCCCTCGCATTCGCTCGAAAGAAGGAGCATTACGACCCTCAGATTGATAGCTCGTAGTAGATTGGCACTGGAAAGCAGATTACTTTATTTATAGCACATATCCCCGCGCTCTCACATTCGGCGAGCCAAACCCAATCGGAACGATGCGCGAATTATTATGACTTGCCCCGTACACAAGAGAAGAACCAGCTCCAGACGTATTTAGGCCGACCCCGCTTTTAATTGTTAAACTTTGCATGTGTGGGTCTGTGCTCTAGTCTTTATGCTATCCAAGGGTACAAAGTAAAGTTTTAAACACGATCAAGTAGAGTATCGAGCGAAATGTTGTCCATAGGCACGAGGTAATTGTAAATTATAATCAGACATAGAAGACTCGAAGTGTGACAAACACGAAATTATTTAAAACTTATCAGACTCGCTTTACGATCGGACATTGCTAGGCGAAAAGTGGTAGTCGTTCAAGTTGATCATTTCGTAATGGGAGAAGCAAGAAAGGGAAACCGTAATAATGCGACACCGTAATTAAAGCATATGCCATTGTAAGTAACAATCGGCACCAATTGAAGAGCGAGGATCACTCATATTGTTGGCGAATCGTAGACACCAGACAACACCGGAGAGACCTTCATCCTCCATCTTCCAGAATGGAAGCTTAAATCGAGATCGATCAAAAGGGTTTGGTACAACAAGCTCGAAGTGCTAAAGTTAATGCTGGAACTGATGATTGTGCAGAAGAGTAGGTTGGTATTATGTTGCTCGCGAGAGTATTTTCTTTTCGCTCAAGGACCCTATAGATGGTGATCTTTTCTGGGCGGGAAGTTTATACCGCATAAGAGATGTACGTAGTAAACCGGTCTCGAGGAAGGAACATTCTTCTACATCTCCTCACGGCCATTTCTGTAGCTGGTCTTTATTCTGCACAATTGGCTTTTGTTGTTTGAATGGGTAGTGTGCTATTGTGATCGGACACACAAACACACATGAGCAACCGTGGTCACGCGAGATCGTTGGATGCCCTTTTTAAGAGTCTGGTTTTGTTCAGAGTGTGCTCTTGAGGAGCAGCTCATTTAATTTACCATCCGGAAGATCGAGAAGAAGGTTCTCCACTCATCTTCCGATCAGATTGACGATCGCTGCTCCAAGTGAGAAACCTTCAATCAAGGATTATTTTACATCCAAAGCAGAATAAAAACTGAAGACGAAAACGATCAGCCCAACAATATGCAAACATGGTGGATAATATCTTTGAAAATAAATCAAACCGTTTGTAAGTAGTGATCTACGATTATCTACAGATCGATAAGAAAGTAAAGAAATGGGGAACAGTTAGGGACACGTTCACCTGTCTTTGCCGAATAAGAGGGTTGACTGTTTGTCGTCGTCGTTCGTTGTCCATGAAGAGCAATAGAAGAATAATAGATCGCCAGTGCTTACCTAAAGAGAAAGGGACGAGATGTAATGAAGACGATCAAGATTAGTAAGGTTGATTAAAGAAATAGCTCGCGACGGGACTACGGCAGATGACAAAAATATATACACACAGTCACTAAAGAACTCCACATAACGGAGCCGATCAGCGGGGACGAGAAATCGACGTAATGAAGGCCCTGCTGCGCCAACCAACCTCTCAAAGTGCCAGACAACGGTACAGAAGGGAAGAAAGATGCACTTCTCGCTTCTACAGTTGCATTTTCGACACAACTCCCAGCACCGACATTCTCGTCGGGATGAAAAACGGAAAACGGTTCACCGACCACGAGGGACTCTTCCGCACCCATTCTTTCCCCCTCGTGTACTGACGAAAAGATTTTGCGATCGGCAGGGATGATCTCGTGGTGTTTGCTTTTGCACGGTCACGACTGAAACATATTTCACTCGGAACAGCGCGATAGGAGCGCCCAGATACAGCCAACCTTCGCGCGGTTTTTCAGCGTTCCGTCGCAAGAAGAAGTCAAAGAAACGTCGACGAACCAACGGAAGGTAACGAGTTTTGTCACGTTTGTCTCGCGTGCCAAGCAGCGCCCGTTCCGTCGTCAGGGCGCATCGCAACCCACCATCTCCTTATACTTGGCACGCCATCTTCGGCACAAAAGAAATGGCATCATTCTAAATGTCATCCCGCGCTGCAGCATACATTGCAAAAGAAAAAGGCTACGAGTATTTCTAATGCAACGAACCAACAGCGCAACACTCCTGCGAGTTTCTACATTGAAGAAAATGCAATTATATGATCATCTTTTCCTATATACTATTGGCCCTTTAGAAAGACCTTGCCAATTAACATTACAGTTTAACCCTTTCAAAGGGATGGTTTCATACAGCTATTTATAAATTGTTCGACATTGAGCATAAAAACAAAAAAGTGCATCCAGCAACACTTTAGGGAGGCAACACTTTGGTGTAATTATCCTCGGGGACCGTTAATCTTACTTCCGGTGTTTTATATTATGCTCCAGCTGCCTTGCAAATACTACATTGTAGCAGTTGCACTTGACTCGGCGGAGGTCTTTATCCGTGTGTTGCAACGTTATAAGCAGCAACACAGGCTGGTTGAAAACGACGCTGGATTTTACCAGAAACAGGTGCATCACGCTTTGGAAGGGAATAAATGCAGTTGGTTTGATAATTTGGCACTGACTAATGCCACATAATCCACAGTTTGCCTGCAGGCGACTTAAATAAACCAGCACTGGGATGGAAACTCACAACCGCCTGTACTATTATAAGTTGTAAAGAGCACAAAACAGATGTAATAATCACACACAACATTGCAATAAAACTTCCAGGAGCTAATTGAAATTTTCAAAAATTGTTCAAAACAAGAACATTGCATGCATTTGCATAGAAAATTACCAGCGCTTATTTCTCTCATTGGAAAAGAAGAAATCATCCAAGCAAATCCGGAAGACAGCACTAGAGAATCATTCTAAACCTTCAACCGGAAAACCATCGGCTTGGAACACGACTCTGTGGTTCTTTCCGCTACTTTGCTCAAGATTTCTCTTTTATTTCACTGTTCCTGTGATGTTTCGAGGTTTCCCCATTTATTACCCTCCCTCTTCATGAAAATCCTCTTTGGATCTTCTTTTACCAGGGGAAGATACTGTATCTTTTACTTTTTCCTACATTAAACTAGAAATCTAGTGGCGAACCCACTGAGACACATCCGCCAAGTTGATAGAAAAGAAGAAAAGTGTGTACCTCATAGCATTTCTTCCCGCATGAAGGAGGAAAACCATGCCTCAGCAACACAGAAATGCTTTTAACAATTCGTTTATACAGCCTTCTCTAGTAACATGTTACGTGTCAATTTAAAATTTCTAGAACTTAGTGGCGGACGAAGTTTGATAATGAAAGTTTTGGGAATTAATTATGCAATCCAATGGTAGGTCTCTTTTCTTTCGTTACGAAAGTATCTACGTCCGTTCTAGAAGCAATAATATTTTTACGTCAGCTATTACGTCGCCATCCGTCTTACGGAAACGAAAACGACGTTGGCGGTAACAAAAAAAAACTCCAGGACAATCGATCGGAAAAGCGGTCGAGTGAAAGCCCTATGATTGTCCAGGCGTACGTGAATTTTTATCGTTTTCTCTGGGGTCGATGTATTGCAAGGCAAGCCACACTTGACGTCGTCTAGCGAACGATTACACAACCACTTGCATCAGAGAAATTTTCAAACCGTGTATAGAAAGGAGGAAAGGCAAGAAACTATTTTCCGATGCACAAGGTCTAGGTTAACCAACGCAAGACAGTACAATTTGTCATATATTTGCTAGGACTAAGTAAATTTCACTTGTTTAGACAACAAAAATTAAACAAAACATAACAAAGCTGAAAACTGAACTGATATTCAAATGTATCGCTCCAAAGGAAGCGGAGCATAGAAGCAGAATCAAACCAACCGACAATACGATGCAATTATACTACCTCAAATAAATCTTCCCTTCCCGACAAATATTACCGGTACTAATTGACAATTGATTGGTAATACGTTTGTTGTAAATTAAAATTGCTTAACATAAAATTAATTGCAAGCACTGACAGTAAATTCAAGAAATAACATACATCATTTGCAGGGTTCGATCCAGTCCAGTCCCGGAGTACTTATGATAGTAATGATTCATTTATTGCACCGTCTCTTGGGCATCGAAACCGTAAAGAGTTTAGCACAATTAGTAGCAGGAGGCTACCACTTACTTTATGCATGCTTAGCTATAAAGCATCGTTCCATCTTCTGTGGTAACGATGAATAAAATTCAATAAAATGAAATTACTCCCAACCATAAATACTTTATTTCTTCAGTAACCGGTGGTCTGCAGGGGTTAGTTCGCTGCATATTTTAAAACATCTTTCCTTCATTTACAGCTGCCCGCCCTTTCCGACCTAGTCCTCCCTTAGTCTCAACCCGATAGAGTACAATAAAACCAGTTCGAGAACGAAAAAGATAAGGGAGCCTGAACACGATTATCACATCACATACTTCTTTATCGTGGTTCATGAAACGTGCGTTTATTTTCAAGATTAGAAATAGTGATTAAAACCAGTAGAAAAAATATAGGAAAGTAACTCCGCTATAACCTGTGTGATTTAAGCGAATTGTAACCTCACAAGCAACCGAGAAAAATATCTGCTGTTTGGTAAATAATGACACAAATTGCTTCACTCATGTGCAGCTAGTGAATATAAGACAAGCATCTAAACTACATTTCTCCAGAATTATATTTTAAGAAAATAATCAGAATCCAAAGTTAAATTATTGGTTTGAGAGCATGAATTGTGCACAGAATGTGGAGTAAAAAACCAACTTAAATTACACATTTGCCTCCAAATGATGGATCAACGTACGGAACACAAAGGAGAACTTTCTACGAGTCCTGATTGATATTGTGGAAACGTATAGATTGATTTGCTATTAGTTAATAAATTAAATTGTCCGGTATAATTGCCTACTAAAACGTTTGATGTATAATTCAGAATCTCATCAGTTGGATGGGAGTGTTCTAGATCATGTGGGGTTCAAGATAGATTTCGAATAAGTACCACTCATATTAGCAATAGGCACACATTTCCGTCCACCATTTTTCCAGATGTCCTATGAAACCTCCGCATGAGACTGGTATGTCCAGTCCAGCAACAAGGACGTCTGAAGTGGGTGCAGGTGGTGAAGAATCCAGTCCAAAATCGATACACGGCCGGACCACAACAACCGAAGGGGGTCTTGACACAACCAAACCAATACAGCAACACACATTGCAACCCTCTCCCTCCGTGCTTGTGGTTAAACTTGTAGGTAGCAGTATACGGGGTAAGTTTTCAAGGACTTTCCCTGACGAGGGTTCGCCGAGGGCACAACCAGGACCAGGAAGTGTAAGTGAAACCCTTCACGCCGGAAGAGTGAGAGAAACCGAGCAAACCGCCATCGACGAACTCCGCGACGCAGTCGAGTGTAAATTCAAATGCGTCATACTCCCCACGGCGGAATGGAGCGCTTTCACCTGCCATTTTATTTTGGCTTGGTTCATATTTCTAAGCCACTATTCTAATGTTTTAACTGCGTCATGGAGATATGCTTCAATTGTGACAGGTCCCTACGAAATTTAACACATTTAAACGACAACTCCTTTTCTAAGGGAACCCTAAATATCATTAGTACGGATAAAAGAGACATTTAAAAAAGATTCAAACAACTGTTGTATAGACCGAACTGGTTCTGTTAAATTCAAACAAGCAAAAACATCACGCCTTCAACATTTAGTTAGGTTCAAACTAAGACTTCTATGTCGTGGGTGTTTGCTTCATTTCGTATCATAAAAGTTGCCCCTGGAAATGGAGAAACGTTCGCGCCTGCAAATTGTGACTCAAACAAGCTTCTCCAAACCGGATCCACCTACACAACACCTCATGGAAAACCTTCAAGGCGTACTAGCTTCCTGGTGAAGTACAGGTGTTGGTGCCAGCTGCAGGTTGTGCAGGAACAGTAGTTAGTGGCGCCTCCACCCTCGGGTGAGGCCAGAGGATGGTGAAAAACCGGATCGAATCTGGTCTGGTCCAGAGCAAAAGGCGCTAAGACCCTGTCCCACAACTAATTCAAACTCGTCGAGAGGTGTGTTCCCGTTTGACCTAATAAAGAAGTCGAAGTCTAGAGAGAGGGCCTTTGCTGGAATCATTAGTGTGGAGAACAAATTCACTACTCATCGATCTGTCGAAAGCGCGAAATCGAACAACCTGTCATGGATAGACATCTGACAAGAACACCTTGCAAACATAAGAAATTAGAACATCTGGATGTCAGATTACACTGATCATTTAAGGTATGGATTCAACGCAAAATTGACAAAACTTTCCTTGACTGGAAAATGATCTTGTACAATCCTTAATGAAATATATCTGCAGAACATGTAAATAATGTTACTAACCTATCCAAAGGAAATGAAAATCACCCCACCCTGATGGACCATATTTTCGTTTAAAAATACCAGCCCATAGAGGAGGGCTTTTCGAATTAATTGAAACAAACAGAAAACAAACCCGTCTTCCACGAGGGGAAAAACGTACAAGCAAGCCTAAAAATACCCTGCCTCTACACCGGATGTGGCGGATGCAGCGATGCATGTCTCACACCCATACACACACATTTTCCTTACCGACCACAATGGAAACAGTGTAGGTTGTCTACAAAAGGGTTCAATGTCAAACGCAAACGCGAAAAAAGGGCCACATAGAGATCCGTTCCAGGCTTCGTACACAGTTCCAGTAGATGAGGTGGCGTTTGAGTAGTGCCACATCACAGACGACGCCGTGCAGATGCAGACCGAAACCACTGGCATCAGATCTTCTATCCGGTTCTAGAAATTTTGCTTGCCTACTATCTAGGGTTATCATGATTCGGCTGGGCTATCCGCGTCGTTATTCTGACAGTTTCATACAAAAAGTAAACAAACACTTTGAAAAAAGCGAGAAAATAG
>KE525057.1:490141-507118 GCA_000441895.2 Anopheles sinensis | reverse complement strand
GAAGTTAAAAATTTTCAAAACAAACTTTTAACAATGATCAACATGGGGTTTTGATATAATTCGAACACGGTATGGTTGGTGTTTTAATGTTAATTATTTTCAGACGACTGCACATTTTAACTCCATGTTTTAATCAACATAGAGTTTTGATATAATTCGAACACGGTATGGTGTGTGTTTTAATGTAAATTATTTTCAGACTTATAAACTATTATTTTTTTAATTTTTAATTTTAACAATTTGAACGAAATTGTTAAACATAAAACAATAGCCATTTTTTGAGTTTTTCGCCAATACGGAAAGTAAGTAACAATCATTAAAATAGAAGAGAATTATAGAAGCTAAAAGCGTTTCTGCAATGCAGTGAGTGGTCTGTTTGACTACAATATTTTCATCTTCTAATCCCCATTCCCTTACCCCTAAAACATTTAAGTTTTTTATTTAGATTGTATTATATAGCCCTTGAGGCGAACAATTAGGGTTATCATGATTCGGGCGTCGAGATCCGCGTCGTTATTCTGACAGTTTCATACAAAAAGTAAACTAACACTTTGAAAAAAAGCGAGAAAATAGACTGGCCGCGTCGAGATACTTCTCACGAATCTGAAACGACGCCACCTACGCGTCGAGACGCTGCGCGGAAACGAAACGACGCGGCCAGCTATTTTTCGCTTTTTTCAAAGTGTTTGTTTACTTTTTGTATGAAACTGTCAGAATAACGACGCGGATCTCGACGCCCGAATTATGATAACCCTAATCATCGGCTTCCATTTGTTAGTTTTCGTCTCATAAGAATGGGACTCAAAGGAGACGAAGGGAAAATAAAGAGATAAAAATGGCACTAACGCCACGCAGATGGAGCAAACATACTTTTATCTTATTTGGAAAACCAGTCTAGTAAATGAAAATAAAATTATTAATACAGTACAGCGTATTTTGGACGATAGTATGTTATAGTAACAAAGTTGTAATGATAAATCTTAAACTTTTATAATTTTCAGTTTTAATGTCCCGTGATGAGATGGGGCAATAAACCCTGCTATTTTCATAGCACGAGAAGCATGCGCTTTTTTCAAATTGACTCTAAGTGGAAACGGAACTCGAACACGGGTTTACCAGGTGCGAAGCCGTAGTCTTGCCGAGGAACCATAGTACAAGTTGAAAAATGCGAGGAAATATCGCTACTTGAATGATCGTAAAGTACGATTTTGAAGAAAATACTCAGTTGCTGAATAAAAGAAACTTTTCCTATCGGGATTCGAACATCGAACCTCCGACATCGGAACGCAGCACCTCTGCCACTGCACCATATGTAAGTGATGGTTAGCACGGGAAATAGTAGGTACATATGCCTCTGAAAGCTGGTTACGAAATCAACATATGAGCACTGCACTGGTTCGAATCCCGACCGAGACCGGCCAATTTTATACCAAACTTTTCGAACTTAATCGAAAGATCTCCTCGAGATAAGACTTTTTGCCCAAGTAACATGGGTCCAGAAACCACTCCTTCCCCCCGAAAATTGACCATAAAGATGATTTTTTGTATTTTCTAATCGCTCTATTTCCATATGAAGTCTCTTCTCGAGCATCGCCGGGGCTTCAAGCTAGTTCAGTATAAATAAAACTTGTTAATAAAAGACAAGTTGTCCTCCATAAATTTTAGCCACCATTTCCAAAGAACGCTAGTGGAACTAACTTGAAAATCGTTAACGACGGGGTTTCACGATGCGAACCATTTCCTTCGTCGATCAAGCATGGCAAAACCGGCCTGAAAATGGCTTCCACGTCCACTACGAACGAGGAACGGAACAGAGGGAAAGCCCACCATCTTGGGCCAAACACGAATCATAATTCTACCGTTGTCCGAACGACGGAAGGGAAAAACGTTCGATACCGGGCGGATGGAATAAAAATAAAAATCCCTCTGAATAAGTTAACTAAAGCTGAACGGAAGAAGTTGCTTTAAAGGAAGTTACACACATTTGGGTTACTTTTCGAAAAATGTTTTGGAGGTTCAAAAGGTTTGCGATAAGTACTAGAAACAAACAAAGAATGTTTCATTTGAAATCATTACGAAACATTGCAGGTATGTTTTAGTGTCATAAGAATTCGATTGAGGAAAACTAGGTTTCCCAGTTGCTTCCATCTGCACGTTTCTTTTTTACATTGCGTTTCCCAAAACCCTTTACTCCACACAAACACAAATTGTTATTATATTTCCTTCGTCTTCGGCATAAAAAACATTTATTCACAACCCTTTTTTATCGCGACACGCGAAGAAAAAACACACACACCAAAGAAGCCCTATCGTGTGGAAGGTTCCTTGGGTTCGCTTGGCAAAAGGGCATAAGAATAGAAAGGATTTTATGAAAGAAAGAATGAAAGAATAGGTTCAAAGTGCCCTTCCCCGTGTCAGAGCAATAAACACAGCAACGCCTGTGCCTCTTCCTGGTAGGTTTCATTGAGAATTCATTGTGGAAGAAAAAATCTTCAGAGAAAATAAAAGGATAGAGTCCATTGGTTCTCCCAGAGCCCCCCCTCTGAAACCCTTCGTTCGACGAACGTCAGCAGGGCCGGTACGTTGGAAGAAAAAGCCCTGCTTCTGTAGTAATAATAATAGGCCAGCGCGCACGGTCCATCTCCTCCAACTCCATACCATAAGCAATAGGAGGCACATACACGCATGGTTTTGCTTTTATTTCTTGGAAATCGATTCTTCAAAGCACATGTACGTACGTGTTCCTTTAGGAAAAGGCAAAAAAAATAGCCCCCCGAGAACGCCACGGAATGGTGCGATATGGCGTTACGAAACAAACACACGCCTTCAAGGCACAGAGAAGAAACCCCACACGCACAACACAAGCGCGCACGGCTCTATTGGCTCGTCGTGGTGGTGTTTGTTTCTTAGCAGCAAGCGCCTATACTGCGGCGTTCGCTTGAGGATGAGTTTGCCATTCGTCGATGGCCAATGGTGAGGTGAAAAAACGACGAACGCAGGCTCCAACAAGACATGATGTGTCCGTCGTTCGTGCGATACTCTGCTCTCACGCTCATTCGCGTACGCGGAACAGACAACACACCGTCGCCGTTGTGTGTAGGGGTTGTTTTTCAGTTTTTGGCTAGATGCCGCCGCAAGCGCTGCAGTAAGCGCTCGGGCGCGAGTTGAAGGGCATTCGCAGGAGACGGCGGAACGAGGGGGTCCACCAATGGAGGGAATCGATGCGCACCGGTGCTGCGGAAGGGACAACCAACGAGACAACAGCAGTGAAGAAACGTACCTCCATCGAGAGAGCCACACACAACCTCAGAACCCAAGGGTAATACAGGGTGTATACAAAGTTCGAATACAACTTTTCATAGGGGCGCTCCATATGCTTTCTGTTTTGTGATACTGGTATCAGTTTTAGCCTCATATATTGGGCATTCAACGGCCATAGTTTAAACTTGCTGTCATTTGATTTTTATTTTCCGCGAACGAAAAATTAATACTGCGACGCCGTAGTAAATTTGTTTGTACGAGATTGGCTACCAGGTGACATATTCCGGCGGTCGAAATCCAATGGGTTGAAACGGAATATCATCTACATCACCGTCTGTCGGTACCGGGAGATGGGTTCGACCATGGGCCGTCCTAGATGCGAGTGGCTGCGCTTGGCAAGGACGTCAGGAGCCATCAAGGTGATGAGGGAGCGATTTCGTCGAAAATGAACCCGTTCAATCCAGAAGACCATTACTGACCTGATGTGCCGATTGGGACTGACGAGATCATCATGACGAAAGGCGAGAAATACATTTCAACCAAGAAACGCAAGATTCATGGGATAACGGAAGCTACAACGAAGAAGACGATGGTCAGAGCCAAACTGTTACTTTCGCGGCACGCAGGTCAGGAGTTCGTGTTTTATGATGAGGAACTCTTTGTCCTAGTACAGTCGCATAATTTTCTAAATGATCGGCAGTGGTCGCCAACGTTGGCCAGCATCCCCTCGTCACACATCAACATCCCTCAGGTCCAGAGTGGCACGTTGGCCATGGTTTTGGGTTACATTCAGGTGAGGGAAGCTCCCACGGATGTTTATTGAAAAAATCAGTAGATATCAAACCCGTGTAGTACAAGACCGAGGTTTTGGAGATGGTTGTGGCCTTGGCACATCAAGACCTCTACTGGAAGAATCGTTACGTCTTCCAACAGGACGCCACACCGACCCACACGGTGAATTTCGTTCCAGCGCGATTTCGACAGAATTTAAGTGAATTTCTCGATAAGACTTTGTGGTCTCCCAGCTCCCCGGACCTTGATACTTTCAATTGTTAAGCATGGTCGTACATGCTGGCCAAGCAGAACAAACATGTTCTTTGAACCAATTTAAGAGGCGATTTTTCAAGATTTGGGACGAGATGCGGAAAAACCAGGAGCGTGCCGCGTGCGGCGCTATTGAAATACGTCTTAATCTCGTGACAAAGCAGAAAGGGAGGATGCTTCCTGCTAATATGCCATAAAGGATATCTACAGATATAGATTAAAAAAATATATTCAGAAAACCATATCTTGTATTGACATTTTTTTATCGCAGTTTTAAAGTGTATTCGAACGTTGTATACACCCTGTATAAGAAAAGCATCTCGAAAAAAAAAGATGGACCTTCTCGCAAAGGGAAAGGAAGGGCGCGCGTACGCACAAAGAAATTACCGGATCGTTAGGTTCACCGTCCCGAACCTCGAACCCGGGCGGGTTTGTTCGCTCCACTGCGCGTCGTCGTCATCATCGCGTTGTCATAACGTTTTGCTTCACGTTTTGTTGCCCGTACACACAAGGGAGTATGATAAAAAAAAATGCATACACGAAAAATCAGACGATCGCTCAAGTGACGTGGTGTGCACAGGGAAGAAAGGTGCGAACAACGCTGATGAATAGAAGGTGTGTTGTGTGGTGGTGGGAGGAAGGGAGCTGTTTGGTCGGGGTTTTTTTTATCTGCGTCATCGCCCTCACTCTCTCTCACACCGGACAGTGAACGTTCGCGCGCTCGCTCACTCGACCGTGTAACCTCCTCTCGAGAAAAGCATTAAAAGCATCGAACGAACACAGTCTCAACACTGGCTCGAGAGAACAAAAAAAACCCCAGCATAGACAACGCGCAGCGATATCAGCACGCTGATAGGGAAGCGGTGGTCGAGTGGGGTGTTCACATGCGATGCATACTCCCCACATTCCCTGGAACAACGAGGGCCTACCCAGGCAGCAACTTTATAAAGACGCAGCAAAGAGGTAAAGGAGCCACACGAACCTGCCTGAAAAAGTCCATGCGGCGCAGACGACCAACAACATATTTTCGCTGTTTCTATCCCGCTCGCACCCACGGGGGCAAGTGAGCGCAAGGCGCATGTCACTGCTCTGCAAAAGAGACACACACACACACACACACAAACCCCTCGCTCGCTGCGTCATGCTTTCTCCCTTGCACGCGAAGCCAGGCAAGAGTCCAATTAAAATCATTCCTACTAACCCTACGGAAAACATTGGTCCACGTAGCGGCGTTTTTTCTCCCATTCGCTCCCGCCTGGTAGCATTCTCTTTCTCTCTCTCTCTCCCACGGGCTCAGTCGACCAAAAACCAGCTCGCCAACCTAACCTCTTTCCCATCGACCATATCGCTACAGCACACACCGTACCACACCCCAGCCGTCGTCCGACCCAGGGACGTTTCGGTCCTACAAATACACACACCACTACTAAAACCACGCTCTTCTTGCCAGTTTTACGATAGTTTTTCTTTTATTTTCCACCGCAAACCACTACCGCCGTTCGTTGCCCGTAAACTCCACACAACCCGCCATCCCATTCCCTTCCCTTCGCATATGTTGTGCGTTGTTTTGACGCTTCCCTTTTCCATTCGAACCCAATTCGATATATACAAGAAGATGTTGAACCGTGCCTGTGTAACGATCGTCCATCTCGCACTGGCGCACACTCATGCTTTTGAGCGGCTCCTCTCATTCACTCTTGCGAGAAAGAAAGAGTGAGGGGGTCCTTGTCGTGCTGCAGGGCCAATTTCACAACCGATGGCCGCATGGAAATGCTTGGCTATGACGCACTTCTCGCCAATAAGCAGCACACCGCAAACACATCGGTGGTCGCTTTTGGAGCCTCGGTGTTGTTTCGGGGTGGACGTCGTCGTCGTCGTCGTTGGTGTGGTTCGTAATGCCTTGCCCAAGTTGGCCCTGGTGCTCTGGTGTGTGGTGAAGCTATCACCGCAGCGGCGTTGCCTTTTCTAGAAGGAAATCGTCCGACGCGAGAAGGCTGAGCTGATGATGACGACGCAACGCAATGGTGGTTTGGCAAGCGCGTGCGGTAAGTATTTCCGGAGAGAAGAAAGGAGCGAGACGCGTGGGGTACAAGAATCGCTCTCTCGAATACTAAACGCATGACGAAGCGCATCCGGGTTGGTGTGATAGCACACCACACGCATACACCGGGAGAGAGAGAGCCACGGGCGGCAGCCACTAGAGCGAAGCACTTGGCTTCGCCCGAGCAACAACAAAACAAGGGAAGAACGGCAGGAAAAAGCATGACAGCAGGAAACGCACAGCAGCGCGGGGTTTTGGAGGCCCACGGGTGGAGGAAAAAAAAAGCTACCCAGGGATTTTTGGTCTTCCCTTTCGGTCACACTAACGCAGCAATTTTCTCGCGCTGTTTCTCTCACTCCGCAACACTTCGTCAGGCGTTCTTTTACTCAGCGTTGGAGAGACGGAGAAAAACAACCGTCCGTTTCAGTCGCGCCCCTTCGGACTTCGACGAGAAACTCGATCGAGGACAAAAGAAAAACACACATCTCTCGTCGATTGCCCCTTGGTATGATGAGAAAAGCAAAACCAAAAATTATAACCCATGGGAGAGAAAAGGATGCAACGGAAAAAACCCGAGACTATATTCGGACCTCTCGCTCCGTCCCGTTAAGCCAGCTCTTACGACCCAAAATGGTACTGTTAGCTTTTGCATTTGATTGAGCGCCCTCTCTTTCACCTTCTCGTTTTTTTTGTTTCTATTTCGCTCACTCGTTCTTGCTGCTTTTGTTGGCAATTTTCGTTTGCTAACGCGTAGTAAGCGAACGGATATGCAATGTTGGGTTGCTACACAAAAGTGTATGCGTGCCATTCGATCGCCACACGATGGTGGTAGTGGTGAAACGGCGGTTCATCGAGGATTTTGTATACGGCTGATAGGACACTTCACGAAGGACTCTTGGCTGCTTCGAACAGAGGGCAAACATTTGCCATATTCCCCGACGTACTGCATCTGTACATGACGCGCTAGCGCAAATAACACGGCTGTGGACCATATTGTGCTTGAAGAGGCTGTGTTGAAACCG
Organism: Anopheles sinensis; assembly: GCA_000441895.2. NCBI lineage: Eukaryota > Metazoa > Arthropoda > Insecta > Diptera > Culicidae > Anopheles > Anopheles sinensis. The sequence goes on along the minus strand of KE525057.1, from coordinate 499,750 downwards.
AACCAGAATAAGATAAAGCAAACTTGTACTCTATTAAAAAGCACCTCCTCGATGGAGCAAAAGCAAGATAGGTGGCACATATGTCCTCGAGCAGGCGACAAAAAGCCACTCACATCAAACGGAATACGGAGGAGCATGTCCTTAGCAGACACGCCGATATGGCATGTGTCTTCTGGCTGGTATGGGGAGAGAAAAGCGACAGCCGTCTGTAACGAACAAACATCCTTGAGGCGAAGCCACACAACAGAGTAAAAACGATCCTTCAGGAAGTACAAAAATCATCACGGAAATGAGCTCCCGGGCAGGACCCGGAGGACAGGGTATGAAATCTCTCCCGCCTTTTCATCATAACAGCCTCCGTATCCAGCCCAAAGTTGCGTTCTTTTAATTCATGATTCAATACATGCCTATGAACAATCTGCACAGCTAGCCTTCAGCTGTACAGCACACGGTTGTGTGCACTTGGGAAGATTAAGTTTCCGTCAGTTGCGTGTTTTTTTTTCTCTTTAGTTTCCCGTAGTTCCACTCAGCATCGTCCTCTCCAATCCCCGGGAATCATGTACCCAGGACAGAGTCGTCTGGAGCAAAAGCGCGACGTTCGTTTGTCCCATTGGCAATCAACCATGTGCGTGTCGTCTTTCGTTTGCTCAAGGGTATGATGATGAGAACGTCTCTGAAGTGCGCTGGCTGACGTTCTCACGACGGTGCGCGTTGTAGCCTGTGTACGTGGAGGGAAGATTTTCGGTTTTTGCCCTATCAAACACATTCCGGGACGGTGATCACACGCCACGGGGTAATACAAAAAGACGCGAGGTGCACGAAATTCCGCCAGGGAATTTATAGAACCTTTTCTGCTACGAACACGCGCTTTCAGTAGTAGCCAATAATACCATTTGGAAGCACAATTCTCAGCAGCGAACATCTTCTTTATTGGCTCAACATCCCCAAGTAGGACTAGGCATCTCTCCGTAGAGAGTGTTTCTGTGACCGAAAGACGGTAATATCATAGATCGGTGGTCAGCCGCCCGTTGTACCGAAGGGTGTCAGATTCGGGATTCGATCCCACACCTATGGCGTGGTGTGTTCTAGCGCTACCGCTGCGCCATGGGCACCCCTGCAGTTAGTATGGTGAGTATGTATACAAGTTCTTTTGTGGATCTGGCAGAAGATTCACAACCGCGTTGATTAGAGCAACACGCTCAAACTGCTACAAATACTGCGAAACGGGCCGTATGTTGTCCGCAACTCCACTAGGAAAGTGGTTAAGGAAAACATAAAATCGTTGACATTGAAGGTCATTTTTAGGACTTCAAAGCCTCGGAATTTCAAGAAAATATGTGACGCCAGTCAACAAAAATTCACAGGTCACGAGCTTCATATAACATTAGGGTGATTTATGAACGATAGCAGACCATATTAACTAAAGTTATTAAACTTTCTTGCCATCTAGCTTTGCAAATCCATGGGTAGAGAGATCCAATCTCAGAATTGTTGGTGGTAAAGACGTTTCTGATGATTCCAATTATATGAAAAACGATTGTTATACTAGTTTAAAGGCTTTTGCAAATGAAAAAGTGATGTTTGTCCAAGCAAACAACAATTCATTTACAACTCTTTCTAACCATTCTCAGAATAACACATCGCCAAAATACGGCGTTATGTTACGTCACCGTCAAATGGTAACTTTACTAACACGTAATAACTATAGTTTTTCGGCAGAACCTGCTTTGCCACGACGGACTGGCCTGCCTTTAGGGCGTTGGAAATTCGATACACGACACGAGTTTTGCGCGGGGAGCTGAACCATCGTTTTAGTATAGTTTGCGTCGACGTCTTCCGAAATAAACCACATTCTTCGTATCCGTGTCTCTCTGGCCAAATGTAATAGTAAGCCGCGAGTCGAACGCATTTTCTTCCCCCAATCCCCCCATTTGCTGCAGGGTGGAGTTTTTCTCCCCCGGTAGCTTTCCATCGGGGGGCACGTGAGCAGGGGGTGTATGTGTGTGGAAAGCCACACACACACACACACCGGCCAGCCGCCCCAGATCTTCGCGGAAAATAGGAAGCCAGAAAGGAGTGTTTTCTCGTCGGTATATATTAACAGGTGCACACGACCGGCATCATGGATGGAAACATAGCGGGTAGAGCGGGAAAGGAAGACATAACGAGCATGTTGTTTTTTAACGCAGGTATAAGAAAGCAAACAGCATGCGGAGGATGCCGATTTTCGCTTTAATGCGCGACCGGGGTGGAAAAATATGGCAGGGAAGAAGAAACCTACAGCGTGTAGAGCGAACAGAGATGGTCTTTTCCGCCCTTGGAATTAGAATGAGGAAGAATGTGAACAGCAATGTTACGCCAGGGACGCGTGGTGGAATAGATGAACGGAGGGAAGGCTAAGCTAAAAAAGAGCGCGCAGAAGTTCGATTATAATCGAACGGGCAAAATTGAGCGAAAACCGCGCAAACGATTTTTGTCCTCCTAAGAGAGAACGAAAAGATCGTAGAGCGATCCCGTGTTGCCGTCTTGGTCGCACTCGCACTCGATTGTGAAGAAGCAAAAAAAACAATAATCAGGGCGCATTCAGCTCTCGTGACTGCTCTGAGCGTGTTTGCTGAAACGTTGCCAGTTTCATCATGGAAGCGTCAAAGGACACCAACACCTTCAACCATTAGTTTCTTATGGTTTGTAGTATGTGTGTGGAACTGCTGATGAAATGCTGGCACAGGATACCGGGATATCGTGTGTGATCCTTGTTAAAAGCCATCTAAAAGTGTGTTGGTGCTGGGTGCTGCAGCAAAAAAGCACGTAACCAGCAGTCACAGCAGGGTAATCTGCGAGATGGGCCCGCTACGAAAGATAGTTCCTACGGAAGATTCGCTTCAACAAGAATGAGAAACGAAGAAAACAGCAGAATAAGCCACCGTGGAAAAGTTGGATGTTTTCTGCAATTTTCCCTGCAAACAACGAACCACTCGAGGGCAAGCAAAACACATTCAAATACCCCGTCGTCCCAGCAGTGTACTTTATACACACACAAACACACAACCTCGTCCAGCACAACCCCATTTTCCCTCCATTCTATTGCTCTTTGCTACCCACTTCACTAACTTGAACGAACGCTTCTCTCTTTCGGGTGCATTTGCTTTTGATCATTCCATCTCTTTCTCTCCCGCCCTATCTTATCTTTTCCCTGGCATACATACACTCCATTCTACAAAGGCCCACACGTACGGAACACAGGGGTTGTTCACGCTAAAAGCATTCGAGGTGGACGACGAAAATAATACCCCTGCAAGAAGAAGGCCATTCGACGGGGTTGGAAGCGAGCTAGAGGGAGACCGAACAACACCATTTGCTCACGGAACTCTGTCCCGCTCCGGCCACCGACATCGGTGCTACCCGTTTCGTTCTGGCAAACGGTGTATTCGATTTTCTTCTCCATTTTAGTGCTCTTCTTTTGCTTTTCTTCGACGCGGGCGGTCTCTCTCTCTCTCTCTCGCCCGTTTACCACACAGAAAAAGTGTGTTTATTCGGCTGTTGCGTCGTCGCAACTTAGTGCACACGCACACGCACACACATACACCAGCGAGCTACGAACAAACGAACCGGAGCGACAGCTTCGGACGCGCTGCGGGTAAGAGGGAGACGGACGGCACGTTACCGTGGGCCCAAGAGAGATGGCCAACGTACGAACGAACGAAGAGATGCTGATACAAATAAAATATACTAACCCTACGGAAAACATTGGTCCGTGTTATTACGTGTGTGCTTTTTTTTATTCAATTATTTATCGATTTTCAACTCCAAAATTAGTAAAATTGTATAATTCCAATATTCTCTCTCTCTAGCTAGACACACTATACACTAAAATACACCTAAGTTCCCGCATACAGGCTCGGCTGAGCTGGCCAGAAAGAAGAGAACCTAAGCCCTAACAGGCGCACGTAAAACAAATAGCCGGCTAAAGGACTCTTTTATTTAGTAGGAGAACTTTTCTGTTTGGAAAACATGGAAAATTGCCCCACAAAAATGGACCCGGTAGTTTAACTGACCGGAAAAATTTCCCACACACGCCCTGTCGATGATATTGCCAGCCGTGTGGAGTATTTAAAAAGTGGATACGTTGCGCTAACACCTGAAGGTTTGTATATTTTTACCAAGAAAGGAAAAAACGCAATGGATTTATCATCGACAAACATAGGAGCTTCAACAAATGAAGCAACATTTTCAACAGAATAATAGAACACGTTCTCTAGTTCTAAGAGATAAGTTTTATTACACAATCTACATGGACTCCATTGAAGATTTGTGGCACATATCAGTGGTGAAATAGGAAACCAATAAACAACGTCAAAAGAACCACTTTCATCTACAAGGTAAAGGTTTCTACATGTTGTGAAATTCAGCTACTGGGCATGTTGGGGCCCTAATGGACCCACCTGTAAAATCGGACATTAATCTTTTATGAAGACTATGCCGAACGATTTGCAGTCAATCGATCGAAAGGGTTTGGTAATAATAAAAGAAAATGTTCCGACGTTTTCTGCAGCCACATCACATAACGTAAACAACGAGAGGAAGATGATCAAATATCAGCCAACTAGCTTAACCATTTGATCTCTATACGCCACCCCCATGTTTCATCGATCAGGATGAATAAAACGGCAGTTAAAATTCAATAAAATCTGCTTTACGGCTTGCTACTCCCGGTCTTGAACATAACTGCCGTGTGCGAGATGCATCTCGTGCCGCATAATATGCACCTCCACAGCAGCACAATTGGCCGTAGAAAATCGACCACATGGTACATTAAAAAAGGTAACGCGAGGCGTGTTCCAGCAGCTCCGCGATCGTGTTTATTGTTGTTTGCAATTTTATTGATATTTTACTAAATAAAACTGAAATGGACGTCATAAAACCTACGACGAGAGATCGTAGCTGTGATAGCCACAGCAAAAGACAGCCAGTTGTGTTCCAGTCGTTCCGGGATGGAAAAGCTGGGAGCGGGAAAATGAAGCAAATTTCTCGTCCTAAAACAACCGGAGAGAAGCTGGGCGTTACTCATTTTTCGTTCGAGTATGGGTGCTGCTGGAGGAGCGAAGAAAAACGAGCCTTAAATTTCCACGAATTGGCAATATGGAAAATACTGGGCACGGCTCGCAGATGAGGGTTTTACTGGGAAAAACACACAGCTCGTGGCCCAGGACTTTCTTTCTCCTTTCGAAGTTCGAACGGGGGTTTTCAAACCTTTCGCAAAGGACACCACACGTAAGAACTTTTCTTTTCCACGCAAATCGTGTAGAAATGATTCATTCGAGCCTGCAGCAAATAAACAGTGGAGTAAATCAATGCGTTTGATCAATCATTCCCGTGAATGCGTACTTTTAGGTATGTTTTTCCAGATGCAGAACAGCCGGTAAATGGCAATATGTAAGCACCAACACAAGCAAATGTAAACCCCCTCCGAGCATCGACATCTCATTAACGAAAGTGGATGGAAGCTGCTGGCGCTTACGGAAAAATACCGTAACTACAGCGAGTACGATGCGATCCGGAAAAGCGGAACTGAGAAGGCTTAAAGAATCGGAACATCGGTTGATTTATTTTTTCCCAAGGATACCTACTGCCCGATCATCAATCTCATCGTAGCAATTTTCTCCCCCAGGCTAAATCGTGCATATAATTTTTTGTTTGGCTTCTTGTGCGCCGTGTATCTCCGGGTCTCAGGCAGGGTCACCAATAATATATAGCCAAATTTCATCCGGTCACACACATTTCCCACCCAGCACACGGGGAAATCACAAGGACGAACGAAAAGGGCGTCGTGCATTCCTATACCAAAACCTTCGTCCTTTTCGCCCTTGTAAAGAGGCAAAGCCTCGTGAGTATATATTTCCGAGGTTTTCCAGAAGGACCTTAACCCCAGCAATGTTTCCATCATATCGTAGAGCGTGAACCAGCTTAGACGTGTGTTTTTTCATGAAAGAAAAATGTACAGGCAGTCAAACGCATATGCAATTAGTTTCAGTAGGTAGAAGTGCACGTATTTTAACTGTGGAATCCAATAGCGACCGATTTGATTGGTTTTTAATACAATTCCCATTTTCTAACCGCTATTTTTTGAAGATTAATTTTTGAAGATTTTTCTGATGTAAACGGCTACTGTTTGGTAGAGTTATTGACTATCTTTGGACGTTTCAGACGTTTTCGTCCATCACTTCTCTACCACAGCTTGGTTATGGATCCAAAGCAATGAATTTTGGTGTTTAATGAAAGCCACAACCATTTTCCGAGAAGGTACAGTGAAGACCAAGAAGTTAGCGAAAATAGCACATATTTTTGTGTAATATTAGTGGTGTCGCAAATATCTCCCAAAATCGTCAATGTCGTAAACATTAACTTCTTCTTTGGTGTATAACGTCTTCGATCATGCATACACTAATGATTAACTAAAATGTTTCCTTTTTTTACGTTGATAGTCAGTACTCTCGTACAGGGGAGGGTCTGGTCTCAGTTGGGATTCGAACCTACGCCGCCGAGTAGTTGCCCCCAAAATAAAACAATAAAATAATCAAAATCAATGTAAATTGCGAAGGAAAAGTACTCACCTTTTAAAATGCTCCCTTAGCTTGTCCTCTCGTACCGTTTCGGGCAAGTTTCCTACCCAAAGATGTCGAGTCTCGCGTACCATTGTCTAGCCTCTGTTCCTTCATGGAGGCGGATCGGTGCTGGATCGGTCGTTAGATGATCGGACCGAAGCGGCCAGGACTTCTGAGGAGCTGGTACGACTTGTCGAGGGCAGAAGTGACCGGGACACCACTTCTTTGGCCACGTCGTCGGGCGGTTGTGCTTATTTCACTGGAGTGTTTACACTTTCTTTGGACAGAGACCCGACGCGACGGTTCGTACCGTGTACTACACGACACGCGAGTAAAAATATAGACGGCAGAGAGGTTGGAGTACGAAAACCCTTTAGCGGCGTAAGCGCCAGTGGATGTAGAAGGGATGGGAGGCTGGATGTAAGGATGGGAGATGATCCCAACTTTTTTACGGATTTGTTATTAGCGCCCAACGTAAGAAGAGGTTCGCCGAAAATCGCTCCGATGATGACGATGAGGCGGGATGGTTAGCAGAAAAAAGATGCGCACCCTTCTAGAAGGATTATTGCGTGGACTGTGACTGTAGAGGGATGAAAAATCCAGGATCAGAAAGCAATTGACAAGAGCGATGGGTTTTCATAGGAAATCGGTTGATTGGAACAATCTTTGAACCATTGTAAAGAAGGATCGCAGAAGGCTTGGGTAAATAGGGAAAGCAACGAATCAACTCGCTGGAGTTTCTGGAGGGATCTTTAGATGTACCAAACGAAAAGGGGTTTGCCTGCCTGGTAGGGTTGTTTCAATGATTTTTGTCTTGAGTTAGTTCCGTTCGTAGGCTAAAAATCGACGTTACTTCGCGTTTACCGAAACTGGAATTTAGAGGGTTACTTTTCTTCAGCTTCCTTTTTATTCGAACACTATCCGAACTTGAGAAACCGACTATGTTGCGCGGGTGGGGGTGCTGTACACAATCACTCACTCTAGAACACACAAACAAAAAGAGCCAAAGGATTCTCCTTTTGACCTTTTGGGGATGATTATTTTGGTGCGGTGCTCTGCATATTTCGTGCACTATCGGAGTGACAATTTTATGCTCTGGCGTGGGTGCTGCACAGTTTTAGCCGATGATGTGCAAATTTTACGCACAACACTGTCGTTGTTATTATTGCCCTTTGGCCGCTGCGTCCCTCAAGATGATGACGAAGGCAACGACGATGATGATGACGATGATGATGGATCAGTGGTTATTGTGACCACCACCGGGATATACCGCTGGCCTCTTTTCAGACCCCCCCAGACGATTTTGGGGTTCCAGTTGTGCGCGCGCACGCATGTGTGTGTGTGTAAAGGGGGTGTATGTACGTGTGCTTGTTGTTGGGTCGTTGTTACCGTTGGTAATCTTTCTGGGCGAAGGGTGTCCTGTGTTTCTCCCTTCATCAGGTGCGACAGTGGTTAACGCCCCGCGATCCTTGCCTTGCCAACCGACCAGAGGATCGCCGACCAGAGGAGACACACTGACGGCGTTCCACAACCACACACGGAGGCGCCAACACACAGGAACACATGCACAGGCGCGAGGAAAAAGGATTTTTTCGCACGTTTCAGCGCAAAAACCAGAACTTGACACACCTCACCGCTTCTTCCGTATTTCCGCACTTCAATTTATCCAAGAACCAGAATCAGCTAGGCGTGTAGGAAGCACACAAATGCCCGCTACCCCCTCCCTTCTCACTGCACTTACCCACCCAAACACTTCAAACACTTTTATCCCAACCCATCAAGCGGAAAATAATATGAGGAATTCGAATGAAAATTACAGATCAATCGATTTCGAGCGCACTTACGGAAACGGAACTACTTTTCTTTACACTTTGACGGGTACACACAAACGCACACGTACGGAAACAGGGCAGAATATACCCGGTGCTCCGTGACCCGCCGCACACACTCTCGAAGACGGACGCACGCACACACTTTCGGCGATGGTGGTGGTGGTGTTGGCAGATCGAGGAAAGGATCACGCGCTGCACTTCTTTCAGGACGAATTTGCACTTACCAATGGAACGCAAAAAAGAGAAACAGAAAACGACCGACGCGATGTACGACAACGAAGACGGCGGCAAAAACAACTTCGAGCTTGATTACGTTACTGACGGCGGGACCGATACTACATACCACACGATGGGCACATCATTTTCCGGATCGGATTGAAGAAAACTATCACGGGAACGACGTGAGAGATGCCACGTACAACCCCCGGTTTTTTTCCTTTTCCTCCTGCCAGCCACCGAAACCAACAAGCCGCGCGCGCCTTTCGAGCCACACTCCCTTTTCCCTCTGCCACTCTTCCTTCTCCGCTTTAAACCGACACCATCTTCTACCCAGCACAATAATCAACAACGATACCCGGGATTTCTTCTGGCCCCGCTCGCTGAGATCGTCGTCGAGAGGGCTTTCCTTCGGGCGAAATCTTTACTCTCCTCGAAGACGGCCACCAGGGGCCAGCAAACACCACAAACAAAAAAAACAAGAAGGGCCAACGCGTTCGGCCCAGGGACGAATTCGAACGACAGAGGGATGACGCTACGACGACACAAGCTTTTTTTTACGCCCTTTCAGCTTACATAAATGCTGCAGGATTTTTACCTTTTCGCTTACTTCCGATATCGGCCGCTGCTGCACTGCCCAATTTACGATTCACTTCTTCCTCGCGAGTGGAGCGGCTGCACCTTGCCTTGCACCACACACAAATGGGGGGGAATTTTCACTCGGTAAACTCGGCTCTCCGTTTTCCGAATTCCGTAACTGGTGCCAGAAACATTCACACAATCACATAATATAATATTCGCTAGCAAAAAACCGGTGAACACAGATTAACAGCTGCTGAAAAAAAAAGAAGGAAACATTCAGAAGGATGCCCCTGGAGAAGCCGTTTTTTTTTTCAAAAGCCTACTACTGCAGGATTATTTTAACGGGAAGGTACGAGTTTTGGTGCAGTGAGTTTTTC
>KE525057.1:427407-490121 GCA_000441895.2 Anopheles sinensis | reverse complement strand
AAAACCCTGCGACTCTATCGCAGTGTGCTGGGGGTAACTAAGTGTTCTTCGAGCTCTTTACAAAATGTTCTGCAACCTCTCCGGCAACTTTTCCTGTGGACAAGGTAGAGAGCAAAGTTTTACAATAAATTCATCGCTAAGTGGGATATATGTTTTAGTTTCTGTTGAAGGCAATATGCAACCGAGAACAATGGGGAATTATTTTTACGGAGTGGACGAAAAAACACTAGTAGCCGCTTCGAAACTCGTGCAGAGACACGGATACGCTCTTTCTCTGTGTGTGCCATGCTCACTCGACCGTAGGAGACGTTACTGCAATACATGGGCTTGTGTGGCATGGGGTGATTGGTGGAGCAATATGGCCGCATTGGAAGTCAAATAGATATTGAACGTTAGATTCGGCAAACAGGCCAGCTTGATTGCTTCTTCTTCACTGTCAGCAGCTCATTATCCACCACCAACGAACATGACGACGTTGGCCGCATGCTGTTCGCATTTCAGGGGTGTTTCCGGAAATCGTCTCAAACTCAAAAAAGAATTCCACCATTCTACACGGAGCATTACAACATTATTTCATTCCATTTAAAACATTGCTTCTTTGGCCGAGGGAAGGTTTACTAAACTTACCGCCGCTTGCGAGGCTTCGTAGAAAAAGTGGCGCTCGCTTTTTTGCTTCCCATCAAACAGTTGCCTCTCTCCGTTTCCACTCTTTGCACACCCAGGACCGGAGGGCCAACGCTCGCTGCTGCTGGGCACCGTAATTCCGTAGAACCAATGCCGAAGCAAAACTACACATTGTACATTTGGCTTCCTATTCTTCTTTTATTCATCGATTGTGTTCGCCACACCGCCGTCGTTACGACGGCTTCTTCTTGCGAGGCGCAAAAAGGGGGAAAAAGGAAAAAAAAACTTCCCCTCAGGTTGTCCCTCTCACTCGCACCAACACTCTTGTTGAAAACTCTTTTTTCTCTTTCCCACTGCCCACCACGCAGTGCTCCCGGAGCACGCCTGTGTGGTTCAGCGTCTTTCAGTTGGCTCAGGCGTTTAGTACACACTTCACAACGGTTCTTTTTTATTTCCCTTACTTTATATTCTTTTTCACTGCTCCGATTGCCACTACACACGTTGGTGGGTTAAATTCTGCTTCTTCTTTTTGCACTGTAACGCACTGCTGCTGCTGCTGATGCTGCTGTTGTTGTTGCTAGTATTACTTTTGCTGCTTTTACAGTAGTTGCTGTTGCTGGAGAAAAACAACGTTGATGATGACGGCGCGCTACATCGACGATGCTTTCTCATCGCGTATCTGTAACTGACTGACGTGTTGAGTGTTGCCACTGTTGGCCGAATCGGGATTTGGAAGACTCAAAGATTCGATCCTTAGAGGGATTCTGAAGATTCAAATCCCATTTGACGGATTCTAAAGATTTGATTCGATTGGGATTGGAATCTGTTTTGATTTGTTTGGGATTCGAATCTGTTTTGATTTGTTAGGGACTGTATTTGATTTCATTCAGACTTGATCTGAATCTATTTGAATTTGATGTGACTCGATCCATACACGTGGTGAGTCTTAGCGATTCAGTTGAGTCGAATCGAACATTGGATAGAATTGATTGGACATAGGTTGAGTTTAACTTAGGTTCGAGAAAAAATCGAGAACCTATTTTTAACAAAGAAAGACCGTAGAACTTCGATTAACTGAGGAGTTCTACCATTATGTTTATCTCACGCAGTGAAAATTATTCAGATCAGGTCCTGGTTTACTTGTTAAGTATATTTTTGTACAAATAAAGACTCGTCATTGAGAATCGCGATTCATGATGAACAGAAGTACTTACAGCGGTGAACCTCACATTGTAAATGTGCGACATGTTTTTATTACGCAAAAAGCGAGTTGTCAGTATTGATCTGATTAGAGTTAAGATTAGGATAACCGATTTCCAGACCGCCGTTGATTTGTTGATCACCACGACTGTTTGACGGATTGGGACTCGGATTTGGTGATTCGATTGCGAAGCAGAGATTCAATACCCCCATCACTAGAACGAAGCCGACAGCACAGCTTGGCATAAACAAACTTCAAAAACCTTGGTCACTGCCTGAAATAATGGCTGAAATAGCTAATTTTTTAATAACTTTTTAGTTCCTGAACCGATTTGCACAAGTGACCCCTCAAATGAAAGTTATTTTAAAGACGCGTAACTTTGTCCCAGGTAAAATTTAACCATCGTTTCTTGTTTTGGAGAAAACCGGGGGCCGGGCGAGAAATAGCACCGATGGGCGAAAATCAAAAGAACCTTGGTTTGCGAAGAAGGCTTATATAAACACATTTGCAAATAACTTGTTTGTTTCTCAACCGATTCGGACAAATGACCCCTCAAACAAATGGTCTTGAGAAGACGCGCAACTTTGTTTAAAGTATGTTTCCAAAAGTTGACCTTCTTTTCTAGTTTTTCTAGCACTGCTCTCCGGGCGAAGAGAGGGCGAAGAGAGGACGATTGTCTCTCTCGATCTCCGAACCGGGTCACAAACACATTTGCAACCGGTACACCAACACATCCGCATTGCGTGTATGGACACGATCCGGGGTCAAGCGGTTTACCGGTTCGGTACCGGTTCGTAGAACAAGACCCGGTTTCTTAACAATTTGTTAAAATCGAGAGCGGATTTCAAACCCGAACCTGTGAATAAAACAGCTCATCAAAGCCTACAATAGCCCGCCGCATCGGCAATATGATTGAAAACAACTTTATGTAAATCTACAATTGTCTTATTGTTACTTTAGAAATTGGTTTAATTAGGATTTCCATTAGTTTTGCGTATGACTTGTGAAAAAGTCTAAAGCCTCTAAGGTCTAAGTGACCGACCGACCGACGCGTTCGCGGTATGATAAGTGTTCACGACTATTTGATTATGTTTCGTGTTTTCAAGTCTTTTCCCCTGACTCGTTGGCGTGTTGCACAGATCCCTGGTTCGGGGCACTGATCATCCGAAAATCCGCTTTGACACCAGGTTAACCGCACTCGCTGCGCACCTTTCCTCCGTACACCTGTTGATTCCCTTTCGATGACCTTCTTAATGAGCAATTCATAAGACGAACTAGCTTTCATCGTCAATACAACCCTCAATTTAAAAGGTCTCATAACATCAAACATGTTCACTACTCGATAAAGCTGAAAGTGCGGGCAAAACAACAAAATGAGTTGTTTCACTGTTTTAGCCGATCGTAGCGATGGACGCAGTTTTACGCAGCTATTACAACATAACCGGCCACATGTATCACTGCAACGGCACAGATAGCCATTATCAAGGCAAAACTAGGGTAAATCCAGTAACAAAAACCGGCAAGTTCGATGTGCACTTGCACGGAGATCCGGATCTCAGAATAGATTTGAATCGAAAGATTCGAATCCTATCAGGGATTTGATTTTCCCATCACTAGTTGCCAATTCCGATCCGTTCCTAGAAGAGTGATGCACTGGATTCATACCCACCACTACTTCTTACGCACTTTTACCGATTCAATGACCTTCAAAGGATTAAAAAGTGTTGACTTTACCGGTTGGCTATCCCAATCACTACACGCGATTTAAAACACCAGTTGTTTCTCTCTCGCATTTTCTTTCTCTCTCTTCTTAAGACCTATAGAAACTTATTTTCACCGGGAGATACATGTTTCTTGATTTGAAATCAATGTGTATTCCGTAAAAATTTAAACGCATTGTTAAACGCTTTGAAAATATGATTTATTCTTCCTACACCAGTTTGATTTAACGACACAATTCTTCTGGTGGTGGAACCGTTGGAATGCGCCCCAGCTGGAATTGATCGGCATTGAAGGCAGCTAACTGTTCAGCCGTTAATTCCTCCGCTTTGCTGTACATCTTTTCCGATACAATTTGTCGGTTGGCAGACAGCGGATCGGATGCTACAGCACCGAAGGCACTTTTCGCACCCGAAACTCCAAACGCAGGCAAACTAGCGGCGGGCGTAGGGAGAAACAAATTTTGTGATGAAGGATTGGCCGGAGCGGCTGGCTGCATTGAAGCACCGAACTGTCCGAAAGAAGAGGAAGCAGTTTGGGTGGGGCCAAAGGAAACGGAGTTGAACAGCCCCGCGCCTTGTTGGGGTTGTGCCGCGACTGCCCCGAAGCCAGTTGCTGGAGTGGCCGCTACTGCGCTGCTTCCGAAAATGTTCCCCCCACCGAAAGCTCCGCTTGGGTTTACCGGCTGACCGAAGGCGTTGGATGGTTGAGCTGGTTTTGCGAAGATACTTCCTCCCACCGAAGGATTCGGTTGTGTGGCCACTGAGCCAAACAAGGGCGTAGAGGTTGCGGATGGCTGTGCACTACCGAATAGTCCACCACCAAGCACTGCGGGACCACCGAAAATACTATTGGTCGGTTGCGACGGTTGGGCCATTCCAAATATGTTTCCCTGAGGCTGAGAAGCTCCCGCTTTGGCAAATATGTTCCCGGTGGTGGAAGATGCTGCCGAACCAAAAATGCTACCACCGGATTGTGCAGCTTGGCCAAATATCCCACCAGTCGTCCCGGGAACACTGGCAGATGAAATTGTTCCGAAACTGGAACCAAACGCGCTGCCACTGGTTGCTCCACCGAAAATACTCGAAGTTGCACTGCTATTGGTGCCACTGGTATTGTTGGTTCCTATCGAGGCAAAGGGATTCGAGGACACGCCGGTCTGTTTGGCGCTACTTTCCTGCTGGTTGTACAGTTCCACCAGTGCGCCAAGGACTTCCCCGTTCATTGTCGTCAGCCATTGGAGCTTCGTTTTGGCATCGTTTATCATCTGCGCCAGCTGCATCTGATGGGCTGGGATATTGTTCTGCAGTTTGGCCTCCAGGTACATCATGCGTATTTCCTCGAAGCTCTGATCATCGATAAAGTTTGGAATACAAGTGCGTTCTTTGAACGGGCCAAAGCACGACAGCGGCCACTGGTTTCCTTTGAGCGTCACATCCACCTCGTTCTTTACCATTCCGCTGCAATAAGGGCACAAATTAGTGATGAAACCTAGGATTATTGAAAACTTTCGATTACCAACCATATGTCTATGTGTTCGTTGAGACATTTTGAGCCAAAGCGGCAATTATTGTTGAGGAAATACTGGCAAATAACCATTTTGTTGTTGCTGGAACAGTTCGGCTTCGCTGTTTTTTGTTTACCAATAATTTGACGGAAATTCAACATCAACGTTCAAGCTAGTTTCAGTTGACATTTTCAACTCCACACTATAAACGCAAACAGGTTGGTGAAGTCGAAGGCGAATGGCGACTAGAAAGGAAAACAAAGCTGGCTCAGAAAGGAAACAAACAATTAAACAACACACGTTCTACTGTGCGATACGGAATTTAAGTGCTGCAAAAGACTAAATTTTGCCACCGTGATCAAGTGAACCATCAAACATGACGTCAGCCTTGTACTTGGAGCATTATCTAGATGGTAACAACCAGTGGTGGCCATTGCTACCTCTACAGTTGTGCACTGATTATTCCTGATGTGTTTTTCCCCTCTACTTTGCTACTAGGTTTGGAGCATCTACCGAACGAGCTGAAGCGTAACTTCACGCTGATGCGTGATCTGGATTCGCGTGCCCAGGTGCTGATGAAATCCATCGACGAGAAGGCGAATGAGTTTATGAAGTCGCTGGTCAACTCGAAGGAGAACTTTTCGGACGAGGTGAAGAAGGAAAAGCTGCAGGCCATCCAGGATCTGTTCAACAAAGCGAAAGAGTATGGTGACGACAAGGTGCAGCTGGCGATACAGACGTACGAGCTGGTGGACAAGCACATTCGTCGGTTAGACTCCGATTTGGCACGATTTGAGGGTGAAATTCAAGACAAAACACTCAACGCCAGAGAAAAGTCGGAAGAAAACGTCACCAAGAGTGAGTTGAAACCCCTCTTCCCTCCCGGTGGTCCGGATGGCGAATTTAATGCTCCTTTTCTATACCTGTACCATTTCCGCAGAGGGTCGCAAAAAGGTTAAGGATGGTAAAAATGCGGCCAAAAAGAAACGTACACATTCGTCGGAAGATGAAGCCAGACCCGCTGGCAACGGTGGACCGTCAACGAGTGGAACGACCAGTGGCGCAACTAACTCGAATGGCAAGGGCAAAAACACGAAGAAGCAGAAGGTAAATCAAGAAAAAGAAGGTCGCAAAGGGCAAAATAAGGTAAACTCATTCTTTCATCATACCATCAACAAACCGTCGCACGATATCTTGCTGTGTGATAGTTTCTTTTCTATGACTGATTATGATAATGTTATATTATTGTTTTAACTAGCTTGTAGTTAATTTAGTATGCGCTTAAAAAACAATGGTTTCCTTGTTACTTTCTCTTTTCCAAGTATTAATATCTTTGATTAATATCTCTTGATGTTGTAGTGTTAGTAGTAAAAATAATACATTTTATTTTCCTATCGGCTTATGGAACAAACGTAACGCTTTTTCTACATTAATTTCATATTGCATGCATTTCGTTCAGTTTAAAGTTGCCTTTGTTGCTTCGAGGTGTTACCGACACAAAAGGGGTATCTGATTAAACGCTACCTGTATTTTACAGAAGAATGCCGAAAACGACGACAATGCCCAGGACGGTGGTCATTCTACTCCGCATCCCAGCGACGTGCTCGACATGCCAGTGGATCCAAACGAGCCCACGTACTGTCTGTGTCACCAGGTGTCCTACGGCGAAATGATTGGCTGCGATAATCCGGATGTAAGTAGTGTGCCTTCCCCGACGGGTGCGTATTACCGTTTGCCTAACGATTCCTTTTCCTTCTTTCAGTGCCCTATCGAGTGGTTCCATTTTGCGTGCGTCGGTCTGACGATAAAACCGAAGGGCAAATGGTTCTGCCCGAAATGTTCACAGGATCGCAAGAAAAAATAAGCCTAGTACTGTTGGCTGCCTCGTTCTTGTACATTTTTAGGTTCATCAACAAAAGAGCATAAAAGATATACTAGTTTTCTTGAGTATTTTAACTTTTTCCTTCCCCCGTACTCACTTTACTTTAGAACATAATAATTTTTACACCTGCACATGTGTGTCACTCACTGTTCGATTATTTTATCCCTACACCCTTTATTCTACGAACAACCGTTTAGAAACCTGTAAAGGGACACTATTTAAAATATATGTTTGTCACTAGAGATGTAGGAATTTAGATGATTCACATAGATGAGATTCGCGGAGGTATTTTACATTATCGTAAACGGATGACTGAAGGACAAATTCAAACAAATGTTTATACGAAAAATAAAATAAATTTACTAGGATGGAAATACAAATCCATCCGTGGTTGACCTTCTACTGAATGCGTTCTTTTAATTTTCATCAAACACGTTGTGTGAGTTTTGTGTGCCCATAAAATGCAATATTTTTATATTTGTTTTCAAACAATTTTACCCGAATTTGTACCTGAAAAATATTCAAAGTTTCCCGCCTGCTTTTCATCTTGTCCTACCACAATTTGTATTTTGTTGAGAAAACTTGTTTGACGCAACCTGTTCCACCATGTTCTTGGTCGTGTGTCAAAAGGGAAACATTTTCCTTGTGACACAAGCAACAATAATAAATTGCTCGTGCTTGTGTATTTGCCTATTTCATCATATTTTGCATTAAGTTGGTCGTCTGAGTTCGCTTAGATCTGAGTAACAAGGTATTAATCATTCAGTTGTCTTTATCGAGTGAAGTACGAAGCAAAGAAAAGATGTCTTCCCCTTGGGCGCCAATAAAACCAGTCGAGCCAGTGGATCTGCAAGAGATCATGTCCGAGGAGTATGCACGTGAATTGCAGACGAAAGAAAATTCCCTAGTAGGGATTGATACTGGCCCGCGCGTACAAAAACGGGTGCAGGCAGTTCCGAAGCCGTCCCCATCGAAGAGCGCACCACCGCCAGCGACGGTGGCCGATTCGTTTGACGAACCGGTGGCCGGTTGTTCCCGTGCGATCGATCCCGGGAAACATCCGGATACGATTCCCGCCGACATTCTGCGCGCGATCGAGGAAGCGGACCAGCAAGAACTCGACTCCGATGCGGTCATAGCGCAAATGCTGCAGGCACAGTTCGACGCCGAGTACGACGCGCAGATCAAACGTGAAGAGAACCACCGGAACAAGGACTCCAAGGTGAAGGTATCGTTTAAGAACTATCGCGTGATCCCGGAGGAACTGCTGTACGAGGAGCCGGAAGACGTACCGATCGATCCAAAGTCGGACTGGGATCGGTTCGAGACGAACGAGAAAGAGCAGAAGCTTCTGCCGCGGACCGGGTTCCGGCTGAACGAGGAAGGTGAGATGCTGACGAAGCACAATCTCGACATCAGCGGTAGGAGTAACGCCTGCAAGGTAATGTCCTTCCCGCCGGAGTTTTCAACCGGCGATGCGGCCGGGTTCGACATGAAACTTTCGAACAAGGTGTACAACCAGCTAAAGTCCCACTCGAAAAAGTCGGTCAAGAAGCAGCACAAAGCGCAGGACCGGAAGGAACACATTGCCACCGCCGAGATGGGTCTGGACGAACCGACGCGGTTGATTCTGTACAAGTGGATCAACAACCAACTGCTCGAGTCGATCGACGGCGTGATCTCGACTGGCAAGGAAGCGATCATACTGCACGCAGAAACGGACCCGACCAACCCGAACATCGAGGAGGGAGAACCCGCTCCACCGCGAGAGGTTGCCATCAAGGTGTTCAGTACGACGCTGAACGAGTTCAAGCAGCGCGATCGATACATTAAGGACGATTTTCGGTTCGCGGGCCGCTTTTCGAAGCAAAATGCACGAACGGTCATAAACATGTGGGCCGAGAAGGAGCTACGTAACCTGAACCGCATCAAGCGCGTTGGCATACCCTGTCCGGAGATCGTAGCACTGAAGAAGAACGTGCTGGTGATGTCGTTTATCGGTGACCAAATGATTCCCGCCCCAAAGCTCAAGGAAGCGGTGCTATCGGAAGCTCAGCTCATCGTGGCCTACGAAGAGATCGTTCAAATCATGCACAAACTGTACAAGGAGGCCCGACTCGTGCATGCCGATCTGTCCGAGTACAACATCCTCTGGTACGATGAGCGCTGTTGGATTATCGATGTGGCGCAATCGGTAGAGCCAGGGCATCCTGGTGCTCTTGAATTCCTCATGCGTGATTGCAATAACATAAGCAGCGTAAGTAATCTACCATGCGATCGTTGAAGGCAACCAAATTATACTCTTTTTCCACATTGTAGTTCTTCACCAAACGTGGCGTGCACGGTGTGAAAAGCAAGGAGGACCTATTCTTTGAAATCACCGGACTTGACCCGCTGTCCCATAACGCCACCATCCTCGAGCGGATACACATGAAGGGAGAACCGGCGCACATCGTGTCCGGCATCGATGACGCAACGCCGGATCACTTCAAGCCGATGGAATATCCGTTCGAGTACGCCTGGCAAAAGGTGGAGTTAAGTAAAGCGAAGCGAAAATCGCAGCCGGGAACCTCCTCGTCGCACGACCAGCAGCGTCCTTGCCGGACCAAGTCCGAATCGAGTGGCAGCTGCGCGTCGGATGTGGAGGTTACGTTGAAGGAGGAAGCCGTTGCCGTTGCCTAAATTGATGTCATCTTCGAGTGATGGGGTCCAGGTAGAAGCATCCAAAGTGTAACAATAGTCATCGGGTATGGAACGGTGATAATATTTAATACCCATCTACAGTGGAATTATTTATGGAAAATATATGCGTCTTTATTGATGGCGCATGAGAAAAAATAATTTTGTTTGATGAACTGAAATGGAAATTCATGGAAGGTTTGATTGTCCGTTGTCGCATTTTGAATTGTACTAACGCTCAACGAGTAACCATAGTAACAATTCATAAGTTGTTAATGTCCCATAAAATCTTTAGTAGGATATTTATTGGGACACATTATAGCTCAAAGTTCATAACAATCCGAATCTCGAGTCTGGCACCTCCCGGTATTACGAACGGCTGACCACCATCGGTCTATAATCTATGTCCTTTCGGTCATAGAAACTCTCTACAGAGAGAGGCCTAGTCCCACTTGGAGATGTTGAGCTAATTAAGAAGAATAAAAGAAAGTTCATAACATTTTTTTCAATGCACGATCGACGCACATTTCAAGGGAGACACTTCAACAGTATGGAAAAGTATTTAAAACAACCACGTCAAAATTGCCCATAACAAAAAAATATGGGGGTACGCCTTTATTCGATTGGTTTAATGATTTAGCTACACACAACTCTCTTTTATTTCGACATCGCAAAGCATGTAAATAATTTAGTTAATCTACAATTCGCTATCTTCATCCGCTAGAGACGCTAGAGAATATCACTTGCATTCGGTGCCACCGGTCCAGCCATAAATCAAACAAATTCGGAATCGGGCGGCTTGAACTGACACTTTTTCGCGTGCGTACGCATGTTGCTCGACTGGGTGAAGCTTTGGCCACAGTTCGGGTGCGGACACTTGTACGGTTTGTAGCCGGTGTGATAGTTGAGGTGCGTCTTGAGGTGATGCTTTTTGGTGAACGCCTTCGGGCAGATGGGGCACGCGAACGGTTTGATGCCCGAGTGGAGTCGGTGGTGCAGGGTCATGTTGCTGCGATCGGCGAAGCTTTTGCCACAGACGGAGCACTGTACATTGTGGGACAGTAAAGAAGATTAAATTGTGCTCAGCGAGATTTACCTCATTTACCGTACCTGATACGGTTTCTCCCCGGAGTGAGTTCGTAGATGCTGCTTGAGGAGCATTTTGCGGGAAAATCGCTTTCCACATTCGTTGCACTTGTGTGGCTTAACACCTTGTTGTGGGAAGGTAAATGGTACGCCAGGTAAGAGCGTGATATTGGAGGACATTTCAATGCCCGGCAATACTTACCGGTATGAATGCGAACGTGCATATTGAACGCCACGCGCTGGTTGAAGGACTTTGGACAGTGCGGACAAGAATATTCCTTCTTGTTCCGGTGGATCTTGAGGTGACTGCTGAGGTAGCCCTTGTCGTTGAACATTTTGCCACACTCTGGGCACTTGGCCGCGAACTCCTTGGTGCCCCGGTGCACCGATACGTGGTACTTGTAGTTGCGCAGCTGGGAGAATCCTTTGCCGCACTCCTCACACTCGAAGCGGGGCGTCTTGTGACTTTTTTCGTGCGACTAAACAGGATATTGGGGAAGCAAAATAAGTAGTTTTTAAACTTAACATAACATTTATTTTTGCAAAGCTCCGTTATTTATAAAAATGTTAAGTTTGCCTATAGGGTATTTGATTGGAGCCCAACGGATTTAGTGCTATTCTATAGTGGATTTATTTGTTATCACATGTTTTGCTGATCCTTTGCTCGAAAAGAATGAGTTTCGATACGGAATTTTTAAATTTCGGTATCGTTCTTTCCATTGCAATTTTCTGCTAGTCTTGGTCCAGAATTTATTGAGTTTAAGTCACTGTTTCTTCGAATATTAATAAGAAGTACACTACAAAAGGTACAATGTTAGATTTGTACCATAATACGAACATATTCTTTTAATTATGAAACCATCGGTTGAATATGTAACATTACCAAAAGGTGGTATCGTAATAATTATTTACATGTAGGATTGTCGGTTTAAGGATAATTCCCTACTAAATAATAAATACTATACCGTAGCAAAAAATATCAAGTTCATTAAATCACCTTTTAACATTTTGAATTATAGTTGAAAAAAGAAAATTACAAAGCTACTGATCTAATCGTGCAACATAATTTGTTTTGATACCCAAAACAGTTTGAAGTACAGTTGCAAAACTAAGATGAGCACACACTTTTTCTTAAATTTATGCGAATTGTCTATCGCCACCACCCATGTATTAATAAGACAAGGAGTTGACAAGTTTGTTGCCCACAATAAGATGCCTAACTTTTTTCTAATTTGTTGATTTGTCGCGAGAAAATGTCGTCCTTCTGTTCGGAAGAAAAATCTATGAAAAGCTTGAATCAACTTCCAACACTGTTAAAACCTGATTATTTATCAATAATGTTTGTTTTTCTTTTTTTCCATATTCCACTTTTTTCTTCATTCGTAGGTCATTTGAAAAAAGGTCCTGAATTAGAATTAATTAAGTTTTATATTTTCGGTAATTATTTACTTCCGTGATTCGGTTTTCCGACGGCAAAATGAAAATTGCTTAAGATTTTATTTTGAGACGTTAAAGAGTTCAAAGTCTCGTTTTAAAATCGATTCAAATCCTCATATAAATACAATGTTTACAAAGCATATTTTTGAATTGAAAAATATCCGCCTCTACAAAATTTTAAAACTACTGTTTAAAGTAACAAGGATAGTTTTGTTTGTCGAGATGAAAATTATGCCACCTTGTAGAAAAGAAAATGAATGAATAGGGCAAATTGGAACTCAAGTGGCTTCTAAGAATGTTTATGCACCGAATTGTGTGGTATATGAGATAGCAGTAGTAAAAATCATAATTCGATATTTCACAACATTCACCTTGGAAAGGATCAATAAGGCTACCGACTTCTATATATTTGGATTAATTAAAAAAACGTAGTATTTTCTACAGAACTGGTTCATTGATTCAAACGAGTTGGCTGTTTCTCTTACCATAAGTGTGTCCTGATTGCCGAAAATCTTGTCGCATATCGCACACTGGTAGGAGCAATCCGGGAACATGAGTGAACAGAGTGGCCCTCCGCCCGGACCGCTTCCACCGGCCACTCCCGGCTCGTGGTGATGATGCAGATGGTGATGGTGGTGGTGGTGATGCAGCGGGTGGGTGTGTAGCAATAAGTCATCCGTCTTCGAGTCCTTACCACCGTCGGAGGTGGCCTCTGTCGTACCACCGTCGGAAGCTTCATCCGCACTCGTGCCGCCTCCGTGCGCCTCGTAGATACTGTTCTGGTTTTCGTCGCTCTTCGGCTGCAGCTGGTAGAAGCTGCTAAAGAGTGCGGCACTGGCGGTGGCGAGCGGTCCCGGGCCGGTTCCGGCCAGCAGGGCTGCTGCCGAAAGGCCGGCGGAACGTGCTGAATGATGTTGTTGCTGCACTTGCAACGAGGCGATCGCTGGTGACGAGAGTAGGGAGGCGGGAGATGGCGTTGGTGCCACGAGGCGCTGCTGATTATGCTGCGCATAGTGAACGGAGGAGACGGTGGCGGCCGCCACGGCTGACGCGTACGCATTGAACAGCCCGACCGGATAGGGATAATTGATAGATAATCTGTTTCGTTCAATTACACTATTATTAGCGTACGCGCTTAGCACCACTTTTCGCTCGACTTCCGCTCGGACGAGCGATGCCGGGGAGGTGACCGAGATGGGGGATGTGCCGGGCGATGGGGCGGTCAGCCCGAGACCGTCTTCAGGCCCGCCGGCGCTGACGGTGGAGTGTCTTAGGCTGCTGGTACTACAGGCGGGTCCACCGACGGGGCCGGCGGTGATGGTGAGCTTCGGATCGAACATGAGCGGACCCCGGGAGCACCAGGGATTGTCCAGGACGCGGTTCAGTGGTCTCCCGACCAGGAGCGGCGAAGCGGGCGGAGGAGTGGTCACCATCGGCGGAGTTGTTCCGGTTTCGGTGGCCCGTGGAAGAGCCCGGGGAACGTTCTTCGTCACCGTCGCCGGACAGGCGGAAGTACGGCACCGATCGACACCGGTGACATTATTGTTGCCCGACTGCTGGGACGTCGCCGACGCTTGGACGATCTTGATGCACGTCTTCACCGTGAGATCTACCTTTTGCTCGAGCAGATCGCCGGGGCCGGGGTGGTGAGCGTGGGACGCTGCCGAGGGCGAACCACCGTCGGCCGGCTTCAGCAGGATGCGCTCGATGCTGAAATTGGTGTGCTTCTTCGGCAGCAGGTTTAGGTCACTCATCTTGCTACGGCTATCACTAAATCCCATACTGGGTGTGGACAGATGTTTGAAGCACAATTAAACGATACTAACATGAACAATCAATTCACTGGGCATTTAATATTGTGTTTTATTTATTTTTTCCACTTCACAGTACGTTAAGACAATTTTTCAAAAATGTTACGATCACAAACATCCCAAATGTTGTACGCGTAATCATTCATTCACTCACGGCTTGAAACAAAACGAAAGACTCACACGCTACATGAAGCGACGAACCCGACGGAATGAAATCTGTGATAAACTGTTCGTACGAATCTTTTAATCAGCCTTGCGGTCTCCGTGGCCACCGGAAAGGACCGATGGCGAACAGTAGACACAGGACACAGACTCCACCGCACCGTCCTTTCTCATTCCCCTTCGCCTCGTACACGGGTTCCACGACCTAAAGCACGGGACACGGGAGCGTACGCGCTCGCGCCCAACCATTAACGTCAGTTTACTTAGATAAACTGTTTGATTAGGCGCGTCTCGAATCATCTGTTAGCCCAGGACGGGTCGCTTCTTCGGCTCTAAACGCACGCGACCACCCGACTTGTGCGCGCTCGGTTGACTGTGCGCGCGGTTTGTTGTGATTTTGTAGCGAAGCGGTCGTCCTCCCGTCGGCGGGACGATGCTGGCGCTGGCGGGCTCTGTCTTTCGTTCGCGCGGGAGTTTATAGCTTTTCTCGCTCGCACGGGATGCTGCGCTGCTTCTTCCGTTTTGTGCCCCCCCAGGGCTGGTGGCACGCGGACGCGGCAAATGTGTCGCGAAGGAAGACACGTCCGGCGATCGGCGCTTCGGCACCGTATGAATCTCACACCTTTACCATTTTAAGGATTTGCAAAAGGAAACAAGTACTGTAATCAGAGGCGGATCAATTTATTCTGGGGTCCCAAGTGGTCGGAAAATTGGGGGCCCTCCAGACTTTTCCATTGCCCTAAATGTTTGTATTCTAAATGTCAAAGCGAATTTTTTTATAAGACCTTTTTCGCACATGTTTTCAGCATATGATCTTAATGTTATGGCTACGTTGCATATCTTAAGGTGAAAGTTATGGTCCAAAATAATTAAAGTATCTGGAGAAGAATCTGAAATAACTACTATAATTTAAAACCACTTTGATTTATTTTAACAATTTCCGATTAAATTTTTTATTCAGAATCGGTATCCAATTATTTTTATTAATTCATCAACAATATAATGTGATAGATAGGTAATTCACTTTTCCTTTTCTACTACTTACATGACTTCACAAAAGCGACTTTAAAAACTCAACAAATTCAGCTTAACAAACTGAACAAATTAGAAATATAGCTTCTTTCTGTGTATTATGGATTCCCAATCCCGTGGTGGGGAAAGATTTGAATTATTTGAAATCACTCTGGAATTATTAGATCCTTCGATCAATTTGGACTTCGATGAGGAAAATAATTTGAATGGGTTACAATGCACACTTTTAATGGTGGTTCGTTTACCGAAGGCAGTTTAAAAAACGAGGCTCAAATGAAAACATATTACACAAAAGCATTAAATATGAAAACGGGCAATGAGTAAATAAACAAATAAATTAATATAACAATATCAAAGTATACGAAAAGCACTTGCAGCTTTTTCAAATCAAAGAATACCAAAGTGAGAAAGATAAATAATAAACAACAAATGTGGTTTATTTTTTGGTCTTAGGTTTTCAACCCGGGCCCCCTTAACCTCGGGACCCACGCGGCCGCCCAATCTGCTCATAGGTAGATCCGCCTCTGACTGTAATATTTTGATCTATACCTCGCAGAAAGAGTAAAGTAAGATAAAGATACAATTTGTTTAAATCTGTTCTCAGATAAAAGAAAGCAATTTGTATTTAAAAATAAACAATTAATTAAACTGTTTCTCAGGAACAAGTTAGTTAGTAGAACCAAGCATCTTATTGATCGGTTAAGTAATTTCAGTGGTTTAATTTAGTAAATTGTAGATCTTGAAAAATTGAATTTTGCTACTTATTTTCTTTGCCAAAAGTATATTTTTTATGTTTTTTAAATGCTTTCTTATCGTAGGTTTTGCTGTTAATATCAATCAGTTGCTCTTTTTTGACGCCTTTCTGAATCTTCAATTTTTTTCGATCAGACAATCAAACGATTTTAATTATTTAGCATTTATCTGTTCTAAAGAGTGCTTTATTTGAGAATAATTCATATATTCGAATAATTTTTTCATTGGGTCTACCTCACAATATACATGTCAACTCCCCCTCTAGGGTGGTAGCTTAAGATCAGTCTGTCGATCTTCTTCGCCACCCTTTCTGAAGTGATGTCCCATCCGATGCGTTTGTCATTTTCTCACCTGACCACGACGTGGACGTCGAAGCGCGCGAACGAGCGAGAAAGAAGCAAACAGCAGCAGCATCCTCAAGTGATCGAGCGGGCCTCCGGATTGGATGATACGCGTGGACGCGGTGGCTCGCGATCGGCTTCGGGCTGTCGTCGTTCGGGTGATCGGATATACGCGACGCGACCCGCGAGTCGTTTTGTCTTGCGTGATCGCGAGCCGCGCTTGAGCCGCGGTATTTCCAGCTGATAACGCCGAAGACAAGCCTCCCCTTCGTGGATCCTTTCCGGTTGCCTTGATCTCCGCGTGCCCGCGCTGGAAGAAGTGTTGCGTGTGTCCATTCTGACGGTTGGGAGTTGGTTTGCGTAGGCGACTGTCCAGGTCGTGTCAGTGCGATCGCGTTCGTTGGGGTCGCGGTGTTGCGCCGTGGACCATTCTTTGATGATGGTGATGATGACGATTTTATTTCATTCAACCTTTCGATAAGCGACCACCGGAGGCCGGAATGAAGAGGCAAAGAATGACCACACCGAGTATCAGAACA
Source organism: Anopheles sinensis (assembly GCA_000441895.2). Taxonomy (NCBI): domain Eukaryota; kingdom Metazoa; phylum Arthropoda; class Insecta; order Diptera; family Culicidae; genus Anopheles; species Anopheles sinensis. The sequence continues at coordinate 473,348 of KE525057.1, read as the reverse complement.
TGCTGTTCAGTCGATCAGAGTTGGCGACGACGGTGGTTGATGGGACCGATGATGACGATGATGACGACGACGACCACGATGATGGTGCTGGGGATGATGGGTGATCTTTACTGTCCGCTCGCTTGTAGCCGGCTCGTGGCGTGTGCCTGTCCCATTCGCGATCAAAAATCAAATCCAATCGATCGCTAGGAACCGCTTGGCTGGGGGCCTGCGGTGGAAGGATTTGTTGACCATTTCTCGTCGACGCTTTATCGCCCCGCCGGACCGACCACACGTACTACGTGGGTTTTATGGGATTTGCTTTTATTTTTTCGGATATCGCACAGCTCGAAGCTATTCGTTGGCTCTTGCTTTTTCACTCTTTTTCTTTCTTCTTTTCCTCCCTCATCAACCGCACTCACCCCGATACCAGCTTTGCATATTTTCATTGATCTATGATCTCATTTTGACGTTATAATTTTCCTTCCCCAAAAACTTGTCGCGCTTTGTGTGCCGCGAAACCGTGCCCGTTTGCGTTGTCTCGTGGTTGCGTGGCGGGACCGGTGCTTTCTTCGAGTGACATTTGAGGTGGTATGTGAGCAAAGTTATAACTATAGATAAAAGGAAAATAAAATAAATAAAAAAAAATACACACCGACGAGCCCAAACGTGGCTACACAATTGAATGTCCAAGTCGTAAAAATTTATGTCACATATTTTTGAGTTCCTTTTTTCTGCTCTTTAAACCAAACAAGAATCATCATCTACCTTTTTCTGTGGTGGGAATAGAGCGGAAAAAGGCTAACCATGTCTCATCAGGTTCAATGTCTTCATAATCAATGCAAGCAAGCAGAAAAAAGGAGGAACAAGATTTATTTTATAATATTGAATGTAGAACGATGTTTAACAGTTTCAAACCAGCCGCAAGAAATAGAAAGAAAATATGGAAATATGTGAAATCAAATGCTAAGCTACGGGTTACCAAAAAACAAAAGCTAATACACGCCAACAGCATGCATGCATGGCCACGGAATGCACATCATATTTATTGACACGCTCGGAATTATAGCCATATTAATTTCCTATTTAAAAATCCATTAAAAGAAACGGCCCGGAATGCGTTTGCTTGCCCCGACCGGGTGCTTGCGGCTCGGTCTAATGAAATGATAACTGTGCAACTGGTTATACGATAGCCCAAGCACCGGCGGGAGCATAAAACATAACGATCGCTATAAATTTGTGATAAGCCACCATTACGCGGCCCTCCCGCGCGACGTAACTGAGAAGGAGCATTTTTCACACTTTCCGAGCTATTAAAATGTTACTGAAACTGAAGCTCGCTGTTTAACCGCCCTCTCGTTTGTTTTTGTGCCTCCGTGTTAAACGTTTAACAAATTGATTTTTCATGTTTTGTTTTGTGTGTATTCTAAATTGACGAAATATTTATTTAAGTTTTGTAAAATATATTTTTTTTCACAAAACCGAAAAGCTGCGACAAAGAAAGATATCCACCAATTTCATGTGTGTGTGTGTGTATGTGGCGGGAAAAACTTGTCCAGTAAATGTTAATTTCCCTCACAGCGGTGGATTTCCAGTGGAGGTGAAAAATGGTATTGTTCTTCTGTTAGCTCCGTGCATTTTGATTATCTTTAATACAACACGAATGCAAATCGCACCACACCGCAAGCATCAGCTGCGAAGCGATAGACATTTTTCACCAGTTTACGAGACATTTGGCTGGTAGCGATTGATAACAGCAAGCCATGGACGGTGGAAAAACCGATGACCGTTATTCGATACCTTTCATAGAAAGAAAGGAACTCGTTTGATTATGTTTGATTTTTGTTTTGTGAATATGTTTTCCATATATGTGTGTGTGTGTGTGCCTGTCGAAGGCTAATTTGTATATCTAGTAGCTAAACATAATTTATTGATCGATGAATGGTAGCCTTTTTCGCGCCTGACGCTTACGATCGATCGAATGTCAATCGATTGGAATGCGTAATCAACCTGCGGTTCGCGCGGGATCGAACCTCGCGGGTCAACTCACCAAGTTCCGCCGGCAGCCAACACAATCCGCACGGTGTCGAGGGATAAGGCTAGTGGACACTTTTCACCGCAAAATGTGAAGGATCATTTTTCCTCGCGCCCGACAGGTTGGGAGTTTAGATTTGTTTAAAAATACAATTTGCATTCACTAGCGAAGCGGGATGGGGAAATGGTTTTCTGGGAGCGATTTGGCCTGGAGTTTGTCACCGTGCTAGGGTAGGGAGGATACGGAGCCCATGCCCAGGAATGTGTTCCGTCAGCAGAAGCGTCTTCAAGCGAAGAGCCACAGGAACACACACATTAGCTGGCCAGATGACGGGACGGGGTATGTATCGAATTTCACAGTCGACGGAGCGCGAAAACGAAACCCACATTCCGGACGCCACACACGAAATAATAAAAACAAAAAGACAACCGATGCGATTGTACTCCCGAAATAAAAACCCCGCCGGTAGATGAAGGTGCCCCCGGAAAACTGGAAGGTGCGGACGGGCGTGATGTTAATGAAACAATTTTTGTCACCTTTCCTTTCGGGCCGCATTGCCCTGACCTATTGACGGGCCCCGGTCCGTCCCCGGATGCCTTCGTGCGGCCAATCGGCGCGGCCCAACAAATCTCGGCCCTGTTGTTCCGACGGCGTAACGGAGCGGCTTTCACTTTCCTGCCAAATGACGACTAAATTAGGGATGTCCGCACCGGGAGCTGTTGGTGCCGTATAGTTTTACTGCCCGGCCGCGTGGATTAATTGTTTTCTTTCATCACGTTTTGCACGCCCAACCGGTCGGGGCCCAATTTGCGAAAAGTGTCAATCGCAACAGCGGTGGACAGTTTTCGAGATCAGAAACAATTGTTACCATTGTTCCGACTGCTTCCCGAATGGTCGGTCGATAGTTTGGATGTGGTGTGCGAAATATGTTTTTGGAATCTGCAAATATGTTGCGATCTATCAATCGTCTATTGGAGGACGCAAAAGGGAAGATTTGTGAAGAGTTTTTCACTTAATGGTGCCAACAAACTATGGATGCATGAGTGAATTATGCAAAAGGTATCATTTTAGGGAACGATGACAAGGTTGTTGTTGTTTGCAACAAATATACCATCGTTTGTTCGTGGAAAAATAAATCGGTGTCAATGCCTTCACAAAAGCATTTGTTGTTTCTTTTATTATCAAGATAATATTACCTAAAACATTTTTGTTGTATGCATATGAAAAGGAAAAAGTAACGCTATAAACTTTAAGGATGCGTTAAAGCATAACTTTTGTAAGATTCAATCTATTTCATAACAAGCGACGAACCTCAAATAAAGTATGTGGCAATTTGAGAAAGTTATAAATGTTTCTTTCGAACATTTTATGTCACTTTTCTTCGTTATAAAACATTGGAATAATCATTGAAACCCTTAAAAATAATCAAGATAATCAAAAGTTTCGAAATAAATAATAGTAATCTAAGCAAAATTATTCATTAACAAGAGGACTTATATTTTCTACACCTTTCTTCTTCTTCTTCTTTTTGGCGTAACGACCTCCTCGGTCATGCCTGCCCTCTGAAGGGCTTACTAGACTTTTTCCCTTATGTACGTGGATAGTCACTCCTCTCGTACAGGGGAGGGCCCGGTCTCGGTTGGGATTCGAACCCACGCCGTCGAGGTCATGGGCCGAGTTTCTAACCGGCGCTACCGCTCGGCTATCGCGGACCCCCATTCTACACCTTTAAATAATGATTTAGATTTAGATTCAATTCAAAGCTGGTAAAAAGCTTTTCTTACATTCTTCTTTTCGACTGCATAATCTGTACAACTTGTAGCAATGAGATGCATAAAGCATTTCTTTACGTTTGTGAAGTTTGTGAAGCAATCACAATGAAACGTTTGCAAGATCATCAAGCAAGTTTCGCTGCCCGCTGCAAATGGCAACATGTTATCCTTCAAGATTACGATAGATTTGTGTGTGCCTTCTAACAGATAAGATATTTCTTTCGCGTCCAATAATTTCGCAAACCTATAGCAATCGTAAGCTGGCCCTCGTCTAGTGGTGATCTAAATTTCGTACCAAAATTCCCTCTCCCCCATACCGCCCTGACTCCGAGATCGTTTCAACGTGCGTTTCGGATTATGCAAATGTCGACTGTTCACACACGAAAAGGAAAAAAGCGAGAAACTACCATCTGCGTTGGAGTTGTGCTGCTTAAATGTGCGACAACAGCTGTCATACGGCACCGGACGTAATCGGCGATTGGGATGGAAAACACAGAAAAAAATGTCTCGCCTCCGGATTCTGGTGGTCTTCTTTGTCTTTTCTTCGGCCTCAAACTTAATCCTCACCACCAGGGCCGGACCGAAAGCGCGGCCAACTTCCGCCCCCAAACAAGAGCTCTGCCCCCCATCGGGTGATCCCTCGATAATCATGAGTATTTTATGGAAGCAGCATGATGCCGTAGCGCTTCAGCTCATCCCCGGAGCACCGTTTCAATCAATTAGTACGGTGCTACCTTCACGTTCCTTCCCGGCTCGAAACAGCAGCCCATTCTAGAACCACAGTGTCTCGGAAAACGAGCGAACCGGTCGTCCGAAAAAAGCTTCGTACGGAAGATCATCGCTGTACGCCGCCAAAGACGAGCACCATCTTTGGGTGGGCTGGCGGTGTGAGTGTGCGACATGCATCGAATAATATCGGTAACGATCAAACACATTAAATTATGAATATGATACTACCGTAGGCACAGCGGGTTCCCTGGCCGGGCGGAGGTCTGCGTGAGCCTTTTTTTGGGCGGCGCACTGTCGAAAATTGTAGATATGTTTATTTTATTGGATTTCAGGGGATGATTGGATTGGACGTGATCGCTGATCGCGGCTCGCGTTTGGAGCTTCCTTAGTGTCGATTATGACGGTTCACCTTTTCTTCCGTCCACTCGCGGGGTGAGCGAAAGAGGCCGAGAGGAGGATGAGACTTCCTTCATGGTAGGTGGTATCGGATGTCAAAATCTGCTGACACCCAAGACGATTTTTGTCACCTTTCCATCAAACCGACCGCCACGGGGGCCACGTCCTAGGGCTAGGATCTAGGACCAGCTGGACGTTGGAAGCTTATCCTCCAGGTCGGGTGCTTATGAGTGAAATGTGGTAGAAGAGAGCAAAACACCCGAAAAAAGAAGTGCAGGAATTTTTGAAGTGGCGGCGGTTCGATAAAACATTTAATTCTGACACCGCGGGTTGCGGCCGTTAGCGTCGGGGCTCGCACGGTGAGGTTTTCGGGTCCGAAGAACCCGGTGCTTAGCAGCGAATTTATGAACACTATTTGCATCGAACGGCAGTCAACGGAGCTGCATGGGTCGGCAGAAGGTATAAATTTTGATTTCGCTAGCAAAACAAACATTGCTTTTGACACTGATAACGTTGTAGGGAAAGACGAGGGAGAGAAAAAAAGAAAATCTCCTTTGAAAAAAGACGAAAGAAAACAAGACTATCCGCATAGAATGGTTCAATGTGCTTTGGTAGCAAAAGCTTGCATGTGAGTAACAAATTGTATTTAAAAGATTAAAAAGATTATATTCTGCTACCAAAAGAAAGAAAGATATATAGATAAATGTGTTAACGCAATTTGATGAATATCCTTCATTTTGGTTTGTATCTTTCGAATAATTAACACAAATGTAAAATATAGTTTGACCTATAAAAGTTTGAATACAGATTTTGTTGATTTGATAATTTTTGTAACTTAGTGTAACTTAACAATTAAACAAATTTAAACGCTTTATAAACAGCTCGTGTGTATACAACAACTCGAATAAGTGAAACATATAGGATAACTGTACCCATAGTGGCGCACTTTGTCGTGTTACTAACAATATGATGCAATTTTCAAGTGACTAGTACAGCATTTTTTACATACTTATATCAATTATGATCTACGATCACCATTATTCTTCAGAAAAACATCTTTTTTTACAGTTTATCATGTAAAATACACGAAAAAAGCGTTTATTTCTTCTTAGCCGGTTGTTCCTATAATGGTGGTATGGTTCCTATAGTGGTGGTATCGTGTTCCTATAGTGGTGCTAGTACTTGGAGACCTTGGAAAATACTGAATATATTTTGGCTGAAATTTATTTTTGAAGCATATTTCTAACGGAATGGCCAAATTACTCATAGACCTAAGCATTGTCTTGGCTATAGACCAATACATTGATCTCATAGACCAATACTTTTTGCGGTGATTAAGGAAATCATGGCACTCCTGATAAATTCTTAAGGAATCCAGCATATTAGTAAAAGCTGTTTAGAAAATATAAATTTTGGAGCTTTAATATATAACGGAGTGGCAAGGTTTATCTTTTATACTAGTACAAATAAAGATTGTATTTATTTCATCGTAGAACTAGGATTTTATTCCACTACTTCCACCTATTGGCGTAGCACCACTGTAGGAGCACTTACCCTAGCATGCAAGAAATGAGAAATAGTTGAAAATATCGTTCCTCTACAAAAATTGAAACAACTGTCTATCAGTAAAACAACTTCAAACAGATTTGGATAAAACGTCATTAATCAAGATATTGAATGACCGTATAAATTTGTTTCAGATGACTGAGGATTTTGTAAATATTTTAACATAGAAGATCTTATCATATGGTTCAAGTAAATACACAATAAATGGAACAATTGCATTTTTTTGAAAGGCATAACAACTCAAACATGAGTGATAAAATTATTCGAATTCCTTTTTCTTACCGCTCGTTTTAGTTCCCTTTTTTATTTTGAAAACACACTGCTGAAAGCTTGTTCGACCTTCATGGCCAGCGTGTCGTGATGGTCGTGCGAATCCGTTCAAAATATCACCTTACCCACACGGAACGCACGTCCAACCGGGCGCCACAATTTGTCAGCGGGTCCATGTATCATGTGAAACCCCCAAAAATAAAAACAAAAATGTACGCAACCCGAACGTTTCCTCTTGCACCGATTTTCGCTGATGGTAAACTGAGACATCGAGTAGCTTTTAGTTATTTTTCAGCGCGCTTATTGCACTTTTTTGCAACCGACTCCTGTGCTCCCAGCAACCGCACATTGCATTGGTTGATTCGTTTTGTTTTGCCTTTTCATTTGTTGTGTTGTCAGTTCGCTCTCTTCACCCGTGGGTTGGCGAAATAAAAAAAGACTGCCGAATGAAAATCATTTGTCATATTGCCATCCCGCGGCCTCGATCTACCGAAGAAACACCATCTCGGCCGATTGCGAGATGTCGCGATGCTGCGAGATGTCGTGCGAGCTCCCGGCGTCCTGTGGCCGCATGGCATGCTATGCAAATTGCTATGTCGCTACGCGCAGACGCGTGCAACTGTACTTCGTCAATCAAACCAACGGAACAGCGGCGAGCGGCGAAACCAGCCGATGACGAGATGACGGGAGCGCGCGCAAGACTTTGTTGTTGGAAAAGGTGGCCGGCCCTTGTCGTTTGTGGAAAACCCTCCATATTTCTGGTGCCCTTCCGAAGACACGACTTTGCGCAGAAGTGGGTTGGGAGGGGGGGGGGGGGTCGGGGACGTATGCACAGGATACTACCATTAGGGTGTAATTAAATTAACGACAGAAATGTTAATGAGCTCACTCCGCGCACTATTAATGCGCGAGTTGTAGGTTAAATTATTTGTTTGCTCTCACACACATTGGACAGAAGCGGACGGTGCATTCTCGGCGAGTGCATCCCGAACGTGTGTGCATCGAAACCTGATCTTCGTTTGACAAACTCACTCACAAACACACGCGCTCGGCATCGGCAACCGGCGCTCGGCAGCGAAATGATTGATTACCGATCGTTCCATAAATCAGCACCCGAGGCGTTCGGTGGTGAGTCGAAGAGGGAGGGGGGGAAGGGGTCGCCAGGAAAGGGGTAGGGTCATATCAATTGGTGGATCTCCGCCCCGGATTATGTTGTCTGGGTCGGGCCACAAAGTCGCGGGAGAGAAACTAATGAAGTACGGACAAGTTTTCCCTGCTTCTTCTTCTTCCTCTTCTTCCTTTTCGCCTTGCCCACCGAACCGAAAGGTGCCACAATGATGAACGGCAATCGTCATGCTTCGTGTGGTGCACCGGTTTTTCCTCTCGCGCGCGTCATGGCGGCATCTTGGTGGTGCTTCTTGTTTTTCCCCCTTTTTAATAAATAATGCGTCCACTCGATCCGGTGATCGCGATCGTCGCCACCGACGGACGTATTCAAATGGGACCATGGTGGTGGGAGGGGAGCTTTGTTGCAAAAAGGTAACTTGTTCTAGGAGGGAAGAAAAACTAGTCCACTACTGGCGGCCCCTCCGTCGGGTGTCTCTGGCGAGCCCTACAACAACCACTTGCCACCTCGCGGGAAAGCAACCACCCTCTGGTTTTGATAAGAGAGAGGGAGATCGAGCGACTGCGGGAGATCCTGGAACGGGCGCAAAGGGAACCTGTGAATGAAACGATAATTACGAGCGATCGGTAATTGCTTTCGGGATCAATTACAATAATTTATATCATCACTTGCCATTAACGCCACTCGGCAAATGAGAGTGGTCGGGTTGTACAAGTCTATCGGGGCCGTTCGAAAAGGTACACACACACACAGCCCCAGGTGTTTCTGCCGTTGTGTCCCTTTTTCATGCTCGATGCGTGATAAACCGATGCGACGATCGCACATCTGGTGGACGCTAAATGAGCGAGATGAATATTCCGAGAGGATGTCGACTGGCGACTAATCGATAGGTTCGATTCCGTCTGTGCGGTGTGCATCGTTGTGGCGTTTATCTATGCTGTTTTTTTTTATTTCCCTACCACCCCTCCTTACCCCACCCCAACAACGGGAGAGGGATGTCCTTACCATCTTTTGCCGCACCGCACCCTGCGGCGTGTTGCGCACCAGGCGAAATACGATCGCACGTTCCGGAATTCGCGGTGGACGGCGGGTTTCGCCGACTGTCCTTTCGCCCTTTCTCCTTTCCTTTCCCTCCCAGTTCCCCACCTGCGAATGACTTAATCGCTAGCCCGACGGGAAGTCGTTAATAAAAATAAAGAAAGAAACATGCAACAAATAATAACGAAATAAAGGAGAGAAAAAAATAACCACCACCCTCCAAGGGAGTCCTCCGTGTGGCGTACGGGGTTTCGTTTTGCGTGTGGATGCAAATACACCCTTGTTCCTTGCAGTTTTTGCCTTTCTTCCTCGAAAGGAAGTGATTTGATTTGTTTAATTACGAGTTGTGGCAGTATGTCGCCGCTTTTATCGCCCGTCTCGTGCCGAGCCAGAACAACGGTGGCATTCTGTAGGATACAATTACGAGTAACGGACTGACGGCGCGGTCCGATTGGAAACATATCGAATGCTTTATTAAAACCAATACTCGACAGCACCGGCCTGGGGAAGTAATCGTGCCCATAATGATCTGGTACGCGTGCCGAGCTTGACTTAGGTGAGAGGATGGCGTGTGGAAGCATTCATGTTGATGTCGATTCGATCGTTAGTGGTATTTCCTTACGAGTGCTAAGGGAGAGGAATGGAACGGGAACATGTAGTCTTTATCATATGTTTTATATTTCAATGTATAATTTATTTCTTTACATAAAGTAATTACAGCTGCAAATGTAAATGCAATAAAAATCTGATATGAAAAAGAAAGGTTATGGGAGGGAGTTTTCGCCCATGCATTATTAATTATTTTTATTATCACACTGATTTCAAATAAAACCACTCTCTTTCCTTTTTTATTGTATTGATATCGATTTATTCTAGTTAAATGACAAGTTTGGAAGCGACTGTATCAGTATTTTTCTAGAAAATCGTTAAAATCTATGATGCTGTCAGATTGTGGACAAATCATGATGTAAGCAGATAGTTCGCCCTCCTCGAAATATAAGCAACCACTGTGTTAGAAAATTGGATGTTATATTTTTCTTAAACTTTGTGTGATTTTAAGAACTATCAAAACGTTACCTGGTTTTTTTTTGGGCCCGAGAAATAATTTATTTTTCGTTGTAAAAGTGGGCCTAAATAGATGCAAGGAAATCTGGTTTGGACAGAAACGAAATTTCTATGCATTTTGATAGTGACAGCTGATTGTTAGATATTTCTTCGACGGAAATGCGATTATCGTGCTAAAAAGTAAATATTCAAATAGCAAATAAAACAATTAATCTCACTTTTTAACAAAGATAAAGGTACATAGCGGTTTCTAAATCATCTTTTCTTCTTCTTGGCGTAACGACCTCTTGGTCATGCCTGCCCGTTAAGGGCTTACAAGACTTTTTCCCTTGTGTACGTGGATAGTCAGTCCTCTCGTACAGGGAAGGGCCCGGTCTCGGTTGGGATTCGAACCTACAGCGTCGAGGTCATGGGCTGATTTTCTAACCGGCGCTACAGCTCGGCTGTCGAGGACCCCCTCATAAAATTAGAATCATAAAATACATAAAATAAGTATTTTTTAAGTGGGCCAAAACTGGTACACAGGTGGGCCAAAATAGCGACAATAAGCGTGTTCAGAAATCATTTTTCAGAGATCATTTTTCACTGAAAACAACTAGTAGACTAATAAATATTAATTTTTCTTACATGCTTAGAGAACTACTCTACATTATCATACCAAGTTTATCGTTATGTAGCATAAAGAAGAAAAACTATGGACACAAATTGCTTATGAAGATAGTATTTTAGATATATCCATTATCACTAATATTCTAACTTATACTAATATTTCAAAATATGTTATGCTAATATTTGAAACCCGTGTTACGCTACTTACGTTCCAAAGCGTTTGGAATGAAAAATGTTGCACCCGATCCCCATCATGTAACAAACCTTCATTGTAAATGCGTTTTAATTTGTTTATACCTTCCCTTTACCCCGAAACTAACATTAACTTACTCTGATTTATGATCCATCAATTCTTTCACAAGGGAACTTCCTTTTCCCAGTAGGAAAGAATGAATGATCACATCTGCAAGACGGAAACATGTGCAACAGGTGGGGCGCACTTTCGTTGGAAAATGTAATGATGAACAAACTCGCGCATGGTTTCTCTTATCTCCCGTTGGACAGAATTTATCTCAACCTGTTGCAACGGCTGCTAGAAGACCGCGGATGGCTCCCAAAGTGGTAATCGTCTCGACCACCCATCCGCAAGGAGCTTCTCACTTGGGTGCATCCTGGATAGTCACAAACATCGTCGAAAACGCTACGGGGAAAGAAATCATATCGCCAGCATCTGGGCTCGAGCTAGTAAAAGTGATGTTAAAGACATAACGATGAAATGTGCTGCCCGTTGTCTGGCTGGTATCCCACGACTGGACCAGAAAAGAACGTATGGAAAATGTTACCTTGAGCCGGAAAAGGGCAGCCCGGTCTCATGTTTCAATTAGTCCACGACGCGGCAGTACGACGTGTAGCAATTAGGTCTAATTTTGTGGCTGGTAAAGGATTCCCGGGACGCCGGATGGGTCGGACCTGGAAGCGCGCGATAAGATCGATCCCGTGGCGCACGAAGTTTGAGGTTCCATTCCGGCTGAAGAACTGTACCCTAGAGGTTTGTGATCGCCGTCGCGTACATCATCAAGATCAAGGTTGCTTGTGTTTAGGTTTTCGATGGCTTTGGGTGTCTGCCTTTCAGCGCTCTCGAACGGTACCCGGAATGGTCGGAATTAATTACTCTACTGCTGCTTCTGCTTTCATGGTAGCTTCCACTGGGAGGACTAGCTTCCTTCGCTTCTTCCAAACGAGCTCCAGAAACGCAACGTAAATGGATTATTAAGGGTTTGGATTTCTTTCAACACCTCTCAGAATAGGCCGATCTTTCCGATAACGTTCTCTGTATTTCGACGCAGCAGGTGGAGTTCAAATGTCACCTGGTTTATGAGCGATAAAAAGAAAACACCGGCGGGGACTAATTAACATGATGGGGCATGGGAAAAAGTTATCACCCTCTCCGCTTTGGCTGACACGAACACGGATCCCATCGGCGATGAACGGCAGCTTTCCATTCGGCATTCGGCGATGCATATTCGTTGGGTTTTATTGGTACGGCCAGTGACATCCAAAATCGCTACGACACCTCGAGCATGCGGTGGTTTGGGCACATGAAATAGATCCATATCGATCCGTGGGTTAGCTTCATCGGGGCCTATCCTAACCCCGAGACCGACCACCGGAGCGAAGCGTGTCCAAAGGCTTGTTTAATGCTTGTTTATAATATCACTTCATTTCTTCCATCGATTTTGATAGGCGCGCTGCGATCCGGACCACCACAGAAACCCCTCACACACAACACAAGCCCCATCAAATTATGCAAATATCGTCGGTTTATCAAGAGATTTCGCTCGAGTATCGCAGAAGTATGTGGACCACGGTGACCGCTTGATAAGCCAGTACAGGGTGGCTGAGAAGATCGTTTGAATATAGTTTCATATTTGACGAATCCTTTAGCCAAGGTGGATTAACTTTTTATTTGTTTTAGTTTGATTTATTTTTATTCCTTATAGTTATTTTGCTGATTAACACGCTAACTGCCATGGCTATCATTTTCGACAGTTTGATAGTTCTAAAAAGTTTTTGCCTCATAAATATATGAAAATGCAACATGAAAGTAATAGTAAAATAAAAAAGAATTTCACTGGAAAGGTTATTCTTTGCCTGGTCGTTAAAAACTGCATGTTTAATAAATGTTATAACCCAATTTATTCGAAAAAGATTGTACTAAAAAAGTGTGCTAAAACCACTTGGCAGTCAACGTATTCATTTAGTTGAATCGAAACAACCAATTAGTTGGTTTTGAATAAACACATTTCTTAAATAACTTTTCAGTTCATACATACGTTGCTCATCATTTATATGCGATTTATTAGTAGCTATCTCGGGTTATAAAAAATGATTTTGCATTTGTTTCTATAATTTTCATATTTTTTTCATTCAAATACAAATTTGAAAATTGGGGTCATGATTATTTCTTAACACGTTCCGTACCGCGTCACCCAAAAATGGGTGACGGCAACAATGCCCATAAGCCCTTTAAACTTACATAGTAGTTGACTTATGTAAGTGTAGACTATAAAAATAGCTGAAAAGTACCCTTTGGGAAGCCTAGTTTTTGCTTAGTTTCAGAAAATCGTTGGTTCAATAAATTTGATCAATTAATTTCGACAAAAATGATTGTACTAAAAATCTGTACTAAAACGCTTGGTACGGAACGTGTTAAATTACATAGTGCGATATTCTCTTTACACCCTGTGTAAGCTCATACTAACGCTGGCAAATCTTTATCCATATCAAACGTTGTGTGATAATTTCCTTCGTGTCGGGTTCGATTCTTTCCGCAGCACATCCCACCCCCTGGCAACTCCATGCCCACCTTGATCGTCTGTGGTAGGTCTCGGGGATGCAAACCTAACGGCCAGCCTTGGGATCGGCGGTCCAATCCAGGACGGGCATAACCGATTGACCGCCCAGCTGTCACACTTTACGACCATCAGCGATCGCACTTTCTTGACACGATCTGCCCCAATGGGACGGACCATAAATTGAGAGATTTATGCTCGTAACGAAACCCGAAATATCGTGCCACAATAACGCACGCCGCAATGCCGCACACCGCGCGCAACACAAGTGTGTAATAACGCGCGTTAGGGACTAACACCGGGAGAGATAGGGGTGAAAAAAAAATATTAAAATAAAAACGGCCCATTTCGGTTGGCTTGGCGAGGACGATCCCCCCCACCTCGGAGGGGGACGCGGAATATCGTTTGAGTTCGATCGTCGTCGTCGTCGTCTTCGTCGTTGAACCTATCGAAGTTTAACGAGTTCGATCCGGGCGGCGGCCCGTGTCGTTGTGGTGGACCATTTCCATTCAAATTGGAACCTTATCGCCGCTCAGCCCGTTATACCCTTTCCCTTGGTTCGCACCTTTGCGCCTTGTCGTTTCTGGTCTCGGCACCACCCGTTTTCCCTCCGATTCGTCACGATCCCTCAACGAACGTGGTGCGATGTTCGGATCGCCCACTGACGCTCGCGGCAGCCATAAATAATAGATAAATATTAACGAAACTATTTTCAAATTAAAATATTAGCCATTTAGCTCGTATTTATCGGTGATCCGGTGTGATCTCGATGGTTGAGATTGTAGAGCATGCGTGTGTGTGTGTGAGTGTGTGAGTGTTCGTTTCTGGGAGGGGGCCTACTGGGTGTGTATGTTTGAAACCATCGGCAGGGATGAGCCCGCCAGTTGCTTGGATAATGAACTTTTCCAAATATGTGAAATCAAATTCAATTCAATTTGAATAAATAACATACACCCGAGGAAACAAGAATAGCACCACCCTGTTTTTTGCCGATATCTTTTAAATTTCTATAAAATTTGAGCTTTTTTCAGTTTGGATCGTTAGTTCAATTAGTTTCACAAGTATTCAGTGGGTTGCGATCGTATTAATTTGGTCTATTAGCGTTTCAGTCAAATAATTCGTTAAAATGGCCTGGAAGTAAAAATAGCACCACTTTGGTTTTTGTTCATTGATTGAAAATATTATAACAAAATCTCAATTGAAATAAAATTGAATGATGTCTTTAATAAGTGTACGAGTATTTGCATCTAATCCCTTTAAAATGCGGAAATTTTGTAGGTACAAAATTATTTTTTTCGAGGTAATTCTGCTCATGATGCTCTCAACATTCGTAAATAGGACTAAGCACGTGATTGTTGCTTAACTAATTGAAATTTGAAGACAACCACCGCGATCTTGCATAGGCCAAAGCTTGTCTGTGAGATTAGGACACAGAGAGTCTTCTGGCCACCCTGAAATCTCCGTTCTCTGTTAGGAAACCAACCTATAAACAGCATAAACTTGTGATCTCCGGCATTTTCCTGCTGGAAAACGAAGTCTAAGCCTAAAAAACACTCGTTTTGTCTAATTAACTTTGTTTCTAGTATATTCGATATCGTTCTCACTCAGATCCACGGCAAGGCAAGCTTTCACCGCAATGAGGAATCTCCCCATATCAATGGTTTAAAATCATCAATGCACCGGCTCACTTTAGCACCAGGTTCTTGTTCAAAATCGTGCCAAAAGTATTGCCAAACATCTTAAAAACGAAGAATGAACTTTATTTTGTTGAAAAAGAACTTTTTATCATGCTTCGCACCAATAAATACACCTTACAGCGACTTTGAACCGATTTAGTTCATGTCGCTCTGTCATGTTGGGCTTGCGGAATCTTTCTGGTCACGTGTGGTTCCCCCGCTTAACATAATTTGCTGCACATGTCTTGGTGGCACTTTATGAAGAATTTTACATGATTTACCGATGCTGTTCTTCTCTTTTTCACTACTTTTTTATACGTAATTCGCTTATCTATCACTGTAACCAGGGTTTCACTCCCACGTTGATGCTTGTGGCCGCCGTTACCGGAATTTTTCATGAACTGTTTTGCTATGATAAGTAATAAGAATATTTTTAGATCAGTTTTCATGGATGCAGAGAGCTGCATCATGATCAGATTTGATGTTTAAGTCAGTTTTGACAAAATGCTGTTGTTCTTGACCCATTTCTGCTAAATGAATAAAACAACTAAATAAATCACGACTAATAAAACTAAATTTCTATAGTTTGAGCTCTATTCTAACTTATGATATCCTTTAAATCCAATTAAAATTGTTGATTGTTGAAATATTTGCAATTGCTGAAAAAAAACCAAAGTGGTGCTATTTTTACTTCCATGCTTTATAGTGAATTATTTGACTTAAACGTTAATAGATCAAAATAATACGATCGTAACTCACTGAAAACTTGTAAAAGTGATTAAGCTAACGTTCCAAACTGGAAAAAGTTCAAAATTAATGGACATTTAAAAGATATCGGCAAAAAACAGGGTGGTGCTATTCTTGTTTCCTCGGGTGTATATTTAACGAAAGGTGACAAATTATTCTGCGCCCGCTTCCACCAGCTCTTCCTCAATCTTCTTTCACTCGTTGTTGATCGGTTAACAAGATTATGATCAAATAGGGAGATTGGTTGGTTTTTCCCCAATGCAGAATACGAGCTGCCCAGGCCGCACAAGTTGTGGACTGTATCCGTCGGAGGGAATAAAAAAAATACTCTGCGTATCAAACAACGGAGCTTTCAACTGTCAAATCAAATGTCAATCTTTTTTTTACGCCAAGGTTTAGTCCTCCTGGGTCCTTCATGTTTGTTAATTTTATTAACATTGATTATTTCTCCTGATTATCAGGATAACTTTGGAAGGAAATAATTATATTATTGTTCATCTGTATTAACACATATTTAACCTTGTTAAATAATTTGAAATTTCATTAACTTCTGATCTTTAGCAAAATGCAGTACGCTTCTGAGGTTCTAACCATTTTTCTCCATTTTTCCTCTGGTTCATTCACAGCGAGATAGCGATCGACATGCAGAAGTCATCATGTGATGAGCACAATATTTACTTTCATTTAATTTATATTTATATATTTTTTTTCCGTCCTGCCCATTCATTGACGTACAAGACGTCCGTGGAACGCGCAAGTTTCCACCGTGGTTCGGGCTGGCAAAGTGGAATTTTATGTAAATCCCTTCTTGGGATAGGTTTGTGCGGTTTGCTACCCTCTGCTGCTTTTTTTCGCATCCCTCGCCATCGGTTTCGATCAACTGGCCTGACGTGTTCGACGTGATTCGGAGCGCGAAGAATAAATTCCATGCCCAGAGCGCGAAACGGCGTGAATAAATGAGATTTGCTGTTCGAACCGGGATCCTCTGAAATGAGTGCATCGATGCCGGACACCGGAGGAATCCGAAAGGTTGGTAGTTTTTTTTTTTGACTTCCTTTCTTCTACTCCCCGAAGTTTTTCCTCCATCTTAGTTTAGGGGTGTTTTAGGGACATAAATTACCCGTTTGTGGATATGGCATGTTTTTGATTCGTTAACGATGAGCGCGGAGAACATCATGTGTGTATGTTTTTTTTCTCTATCTCCACTTGGCCATTTTTTTTCGCTGGTCACTCACTATCTTTTTCTTTCCGTCCACCAGGTTAATCGCTACCATAAATTTGCCACGACCGTACCGTTTGACGCCCCGGTGAACGGAACCGATGATTCACCTCGGTGACAGATGGATTAGCACACACGGGCGAGGAGGGGGAGGAGATGGCCACAACCAAGGCAGGGGAGGACCCAGCGGGCGACTGCGTGGGAGAGAAAGTGCCCTGTGGACGCGTCCGGTAACTCGTCATTTTGGGCTAGACGTGCTAAAATTCAAATCAACCTAATCCCGATTACAATCTCCCGCGATCCGACTCTTTCTCCCGAGCCCCGAGGACGGGCGGATACGGCCGCCCATCGAACGATTACGCAGGCGATGATAGCTGATTTGAATACACACACATACACACACGCACCCACCGCCACAGGAACTGCTTTTTGGGGGCCGAAAACGACACTAGACAAATTGCTGCGGGAAGAAAGCAAATGGGGTTGATTATAGATTCAGATAAATTTTAATTAGAGATAAACTTCGCTAAGCATCCGGTGGTGCTTGCTATCTAAAGGGGATACTGTTATTAAAACTGTTACGGACCCGTTCTCTGCGCAAAAATAGATGTGAGACTCACTTTTCTAAATGGGAAAATGTAAGTAGAAAAATGTTAGTGAACGAACAAATATGACGTCTCCGAAATAGTGATACTAAGATTTCTAAATAAAGTCAAGTTTGCTTTGGTATTTAAAAAGGCAATTATGGTTTTAAATTTTTAATTTTTTTTTTCAATTTTGTTTGAATTCAACATACCACTGGGTTGTTTTAGGCCAGTTGGTGTTTAATACTTTAAATTAGTTAGAATAAAAATAGTAAGGAAATTCAGTGAGCATATTGATTATGGACTTCTGGAGGTTTGAGTTGGACCATTTTGAATCTATTATTTAATCCAAATAGACAAATCCCAAAACAATGTTCTCAATTCGTTGTCACATGCACACTTTTCACTATCCGTAATTTCCAAAAGATAGATATTGAGTTTTATCCTGGCAGGTTTGATAAGTTTTGCGTATTTATACTGCATCGTTCTCTTTAAATTTTGCATAAATATCCAAAACGAGGAAATATAACATTTGAAATAATCTCAGAGAAATGTTGTCTATAATTAAATATTCCAGAAACCTTAACCACATTGGAAAGACCTACTTTTGGCAAACTATAATCCTCATCTCCATTATTCTGGATGGAAAACGGAAACATTGTCGAACGGTACTTATGCAACACTGGGGCAGAAAGCGGTACTGGAAGAAATAGTTCCTTTCATAGAATTTTCTCAGCCTCAACGGTCTTCACAATCCGTGCAATTTCCCAGTTTAGATTGTGGAGCAAATAGTTTTCCCATTCAATCTTCCGTTTGATGTTCGCTCGCAAACGGACGACGCTACGGGAGGAGCGTTTTACGAGCTATTCGGTGTACATCCTGTGGATGGCCATTTCGTGTGCTCGAAACCCCAACCTGCCCCTCGGTCAAACATGGGAAAGGAGCAAAAAGTATGGGAAGCAGCAGCATCCATCCAGCAGTAGCTGAACAGGGCGAGCTCATGAGCGATGAGGATGGGGCTGGTGAGGCCGACGTCAGGCTGGAAGTGGCTGGATAACTGGTGAGCATGACTTTATGATTACCACAAATTATGTGTCGCGCGAGCATGACGTTCGTTCGAAAGCTCGGCTAGGTGATGTCGCCACGCCAGCCTCTAAATGTCCAACGTCGGACACCCAACCGTCCGTCTCTTTCCTACACCTAAAAGACATTACCCGAAGAACACACGGTAATGATGCGGCCGAGCATGGCACCCAGCAGCGTTGCGACATGGGCAATTAAAATCCTTGTGTTGTTATCGTCTTAAAATTTTATGGCGATTAAATTAATTATGTTTTTGATTTATATGGGATGTAGCGGGTTAGTCAGCGTGTGTCTGCGTGTGTGTGTGTATGCCTAAGGGAACCACCCTATGCCCTGTGCCCCTTGTCTGCCAGGCTTACGAGCCAACGATGCTGGAAGCTGTGGAGTTTTGTGGTCGCTTCTGCTCTACATTAAATATGACGAGCCGGTGGCGGAACGCGAACCCCATGCCAATCCCTTTGGGTGCTGCCAGTGACCACGGACCATGTCACATGGATTACATTTGATGTTTGCACGGTGCTTAAGGTGCGTATATCAGGCTGGTTGGTTTAACGGACATCGCGTTGGTTTGTCTTTCTTTTTGTGTGTGGAATTTTGTGTCCGTCATTGCGGGTAAGCCATCTCCCACGGCACCAGCCGGCTCCAAACAAGGCCCTTTTTCCGTGTGCGAGCGGCGCAATGTTCCCTTAATTGTTTGTTAATTGCGAACAACTTCGTAGAAACCGTAACCGAATGGTACACGCGGCGTAGTCCGCTTTCCGGTGCCACGATGACGCGCGCGCGCCGAACTGTCCGATTTGGAGTGAGCAACGGTTGGTTTGAAGAAGTAAACACCCCGGTGTCCTTCTCAACCATGGGGTGTCACCGGTGCTTGAATGTTGTAGAATTCGTAGCAAAAGTTGACATTACAGCCTAGATAGGCATTAAATTATCGAGCAAAAAAACCTTACTTTAGAGTTATAATGTCTTAAGCCGATAATGGGTGAGTTTGTGAGTGCGAAACTGCAGGTCAAAAGCTCGAACCGGAGACCCTGTTCCGACGCCACCAGAAACATGCGAATTTACGGTGTGCTAGTTTATGATGCGTGACAGAAGGTGATGGAATAAAAGCTTAAACTATTTGGGTTTAAAAATAGCTTAATGTTCCCTGGAACGCTAAAGGGAAGGCTCTGCAAATTTCTAAATGGTATTAAAAAAGGGCATAAAACATCCTATATGAAATGTTTACAAAATGGAGCAAAGAAACCATACGAAAATTGTAGGTCGAAGGTAAGTGAAGCTTCTTAAAAAAGAGTAAAGTTGTACCGAAATAAAAGTAAAACAACAAAATTAAAATATTAAATGCACTCTATTAGATGAATAAAATATTTTGCATAGAACCAGTTAACCACCTCTGAAAAAGCACCGATCAAAACGAATTCGGGACTGAAACACAGATGGTTGGACTGAACAATCTAATGCAATTGTTGATTAACGTAATTCAATAAAGATTTTCTTTTCCTACCAACCAACCAATAATTTTAACAATTTGTAAATTTATAGAAACATATTTCGTTTGTCATCATTTTTAACGTTCGAATCCCCACAAGTGATGGTCACACAAAACACAACAAAGAGTGTAATTTTTTCATGAAACATTAACATGGTATAAGATCACTGTTTGCGTTATTTTATTTGATTCTGCTTTCGTTAAAGTGTGAGTTGGTGAGTGTTTTTTCTGTTTTGTTTTTTAGCCAGATTTCAACCTATTTTTGTGTACTAATTGTTGATTTTCGTTTCATTTTCCGTTTCACTGAATTGCTTTTCAGCTTTCATTGCTTGCTCTAACCCAGCTAACATTTTCCACAAAAAAACGGCCCGTCGTCATTTCAAGCAGCTCTTCTTACCATCTTCGCTGATACGCGTTTCACAATCGCTCTCGATTCTATAATAACAAGCCTAAAATAACCCACTCAAAGCTAAACGATGGCTTATCGCATCCTAAAATCAGCTCAAACAGTCGCTCACTCTGGAGGCCGAAAATTCGTTTTCATATGTTGACGCAAGCTACACCGCTTAAAATAACATGTTTTAGTACTTGTGTTTTTTTGTTTCCTTTGGAGAAGCTTGCAGAAAATTCGTTGCCTAAATCGATCAGTTTTATAGTCATTTCATAATCCTATATTTCAAGGAAGCCATTTTCCAAATAATCGATCTGGTCGTAACCGCCTCGTAACCAATGCTGCGTCCATCAATTCCTCGCTCCGGCCGTTAGTCCTAAGGGGAAAAACAACAACTCTAATTGCAGGCCGCCGCTCTCTAATGTCCTACTGCGTTACGTATGGCACAACAAAACCAACTTACGCCCTTCCCTCCCACTGTACAAACGACATTTTGCAATAATTATTTTACAGCTAAGATGTAATTTAGAATTTTCCAGATTTTCCCAGGGTGGGGTTTTTTCTCGATTCTACAGTACCTCTGACCGCGGCGTGTGTCTTTTCGGTATTTAGCATGGTGCAGAATAGAACAGCTGAGTAGGATATTAGTAGGTAGTTATTTGCTAGGTGAAAAAGTTTCTAAGCGTGAATGAGACACTGCTGAACTTGCTGCTTCGACGCCAAAAGAAATTGTACCAGCATAGGTGTGCAAGTGTTGGTGTATTTCTGTGAGTGGGAAAAAGTGTACATAGTGCCGTTGTTCCTGTTCCTTCCTGGCCTGTGGGTGGATTGCTTTGGGGCGGCTGTAAAATCCGCCATTGAAAGATCACTCCGTAAAACCGATCCCGGACTACCGGACGCGATTATGTTTCCTAATTGACTCGACGGATTGCTGTTTGCTTGCCTGGATTTTGAAGTACACATTTCTAGTACCGGTTTGCTGGTTTTTGAGTTGGTTGAGTTTGCTTTCCTGTTCTCTTCTATATCTTTGTACTGATTAAAAGCGGCACTGGTAACGCACGCAAACTAACGATTACATGTAACTGTAGCGCGAGGCACATACTGTGCACTCCTCGTGTTCAACTCCACTGTGGTAACTTAGCTAAAGGACTAAAGCGTTGACAGATGGTTTGCTTTAACATTGATTGCGTTGCTAAAACGATTGTTTTCGGCTTAAGCGTTCACTAAACATCTTTCTTTATACGCAAATTATACGTTGCTCAAGATAAATAAGTTTTCATAGCAAAAATATACGGCAGTTCGCAGTTACAGTCGATCATAAAACCTTCTTTAAACAAAGTTGCACTATAAATATTATTTCTGGCAACTATACTACTTCATAAGTGTTTAGTGGACAAAGTGGTTGCTGTTTTGAACTGTTTAAAAAAGGATTATCAAGCGAATGATCGTTACTCACATATGATATAGCTAGTAAAAGCAAAGGTTCAAACAAGGGTCTACCACATGGTTCAAATATTGTCACATTTGTGTTAGTTTACTAATCTTTGCACGAAGATAATCTACGCCTTAAAGATTGTTTCAAACTCATTTACTTCTGATGGTGATCAGTTTGGTTAGAAATGAAACACATGTCAAAATTTAAATCACGTTCAACTGTAATCGACTCTTCGGACAGGGGTTTCACCCGCGCTTGTTGTGATCTGACCTGATTTCGGTGTCCATTTTGATTTGCTTTGGAAACGCACGATGCGATAGGATAGAGTTAAAAGGCCACGATAACTGCGGCATACTAGAACACTACTAGAAGAGCGTGGGGCGCTGTTGTGCGGCATTAGGAAGCGTAAGATAGTGTAGAACATGAGGGGGGTGGAGCTTAGTTAACATCGCCATCATCTTCATCGGGGTGTCATTTTGTACAGTACAAAGCTACGTGCAGTTTTAGCTGCCCGGGTTTAGCTCGTCTCTAAGCCAAAGCTGCCTTACGAGTGACCGTTGTTGCTGTGGCCGGGACCGCTTCCCTGGTTCCGCGCGCTTAACACGTCGTCCACCTGGATCAGCTGCTCGATCGGTATCAACGACAGTTCGCCTCCGGGTGGCGGGGCTGGCAGCGCTTCCTGTTGCCAGAAACGAAACGTAATAATTAATGTAGTTTTGTCTTCAATGACTGTTTTTCGGCGTTCGCAGACATGAAGCATAATATTTTGTTTGCAGAATACATGATCCTGTGTTTTCTGGCGATATTTGTAAAATGTCTATAAAATTTAGGCTTTTTTCAGTTTGGAACGTTTGTTCAATTAGTTACACAAGTTTTTAGTGGGTTACGATCGTATTCATTTGGTCTTTTAGCGTTTCAGTCGAATAATTCGTTAAAATGGTCTGGAAGTAAAAATAGCACCACTTTGGGTTTTGTTCAACAATTGAAGATATTCTAACAAAATCTCAATTGAAATACCATTGAATGATGTCTTTAATAAGAATACGAGTATTTGTGTCTAATCCCTTCAATATGCGGAGATTTGTTGGCAACAAAATATTTTTTTCGAGGGAATTCTGCTCGTGATGCTCACAACATTCACAAATACGATTTGGCACGTAATTGTTGCTTAACAAATTTAAATTTGAAGACAACCACGATGATCATGAACAGGTCAATGTTTGTCTATGAGATTAGGACACAGAGAGTGTACTGGCCACACTGAAATTTCCGTGCTTTGTAAAGAAACCAACCTAAAGACAGCATAAATTATTCTGCTGGAAAACGAAGACCAAGCCCATCAAACACTCATGTTCATGTTGTGCTTGCGGAATCTTTCTGGCCACTTGTGCTTTCCCCGCTTAACATAATTTGCTGCCCATGTCTTGGTGCCATCTTATGATGAATTCCACGAGAGTTAGCGACGCTGTTTTTCTCTGTTTCACTACTTATTTTTAAATTATTCGCTTATCTATCACTGTAATTTGTGTTTCACCCCCACGTTGATGCTTATGGCCGTCGTTACTGGAATTTTTCATGAACCGTATTGCTATGATAAGTAATCAGAAAATTTCTAGACCGCTCTCCATGGAACAGAAAGCTGCATATGATGTTCAGGTCAGTTTTGACAAGATAATGTTGTTCTTGGCCCATTTCTGCTAAATGACTTCAAAAAACAATTAAATTGCGACTAATAAAACCTAATTACTATAGTTTGAGCTATATGCTAACTAATGATATCCTTAAAATCCACTTAAAATTGTTAATTGTTGAAATATTCGCAATTGCTGAACAAAAACCAAAGTCGTGCTATTTTTACTTTCATGCTTTTTAAATGAATTTTTTGACTTAACACGTTGACTGCCAAGCAGTTTTAGCACACTTTTTTAGAACAATCTTTGCTGATTTAATTTGTTTATAAAATTTATAAAACAGTCAGATTTCGACAACCAGGCAAAGACTAACCATCGCAGATAATTAGTTTTTAATATTATCATAATTTTCATGTTGCATTTTCATATAATTATGAGACAAAAACTTTTTAGAACTAATGACAGCTGACTATCAAAAATGATATCCATGGCAGTCAACGTGTTAAACGTTACTAGACCAAATTAATAGGATCGTAACTATCTGAAAAGTTGTAAAAGTGATTGAGCTAACGTTCCAAACAGGAAAGAGCTCAAAATTTATAGACATTTAAAAGATATCGCCAAAAAAAAGGGTGGTGCTATTCTTGTTTCCTCGGGTGTCTTATAGTACTCACCAGCGCTTCGAGTGCCATTTTCTCCGCCCGCTTTGCCCGCTGCTCCTTGAGCTTGAGCGAAAAGATGGCCACCGATCGGGCGCGTTTCACCAGGCTCTGCTTCAGTCGGGACTTTTTGGCCGCAAGTTCAGCCGCTGGCGATGGAAAAGCGGTCGCGTTACAAACAATCGTACCACTACCCAAAAAACCGAACAAGTCATACCTTTGGCTTCCTCTTCGGTTGGCGCCTTTACCGACGGGGCGCTGTTGCTCGTGCCGGGCTGCTGCTCGGTCGCTTTTACGGCCACCGTCGCCCAGGACGGGGCCGGTTTGAGCAGCTCCGAGTCCGATCCGGTGGCCAGCTCTTGCTGCTGCAATGATAAAACGGCACGTGATAAGCTACGCTCTGAAAAAAAGTGCTGGAAGTGTGGCTTTTGCGTTTGGGTTTCTTTTGATTTTTCTTTGCTAGCAAAAACTGTGACCATGAGCGCGAGCAACGGAGGCAAAATACTAAGACTTGTTGCAGAGCAATAGCAATTTGAAAATGAAACAGCTTTGCGTCGCATGGAACCCATTTACCAGAACACAGCACAGTTAGACATAAAAAGATGATTATTATAAAAACACACACACCGAGGGGATAAGTGTTGGGAAAAGCTTCACGTTAACACAAAACACGATTTAGACGGAGAACTGTAGTACTAGGACACAACAAAATTTATTTTCGGTAACAATGTTGGTGTTGATACAACTATTACTTTATGTGAAAAAGAACATTCAGTTCATTAAACAACTGAAGAAACCTAAAACTGTTTTGCAATGGAGTTGAAGTTCCGAATTAAAATTGAACAGGGTCTGATGAACATAGAACACATATTGGTACAAATCAGCGACGCATCGGGGGCTAGAGAATATTTCAAAAATACTTTTGAAACTATCGATTCATTATATTTCAAAAATACTTTTGAAACTATCGATTTAATATACCGAAACATTCACAACAGACAATCAAACAACGTTTTTCATATTGCAATCCCGAATTGTTTGCGCAATAATGCTTCTTAATATACTAACAACCATGCTTTCGTGCTGGCATTAAACGAACGGAAAGAAAAGCTAAGAAAATAGTGCTTGAAAATAATTAAGAAATAAAATTCAATTGAAATAACATACTTTAACGAAAAGAAATAATTCTACTATCATTGGTGCTCTTTGTGGATGTGAAGTGATATTTTCCGATAGTTTTTGATGTGCTCCCTAAAACTGTTTCATTTTTCGAAGTAAAAAACATGCTTAAAATAACATTAATCAAATTGTGCACCTTTCCCTCGCTTAAGGAAAGAGAAAATTTGGATTTTTGAAACAAACATTATACTCCAGTGAAATTTGACGCTACATTTCTATATGCCATCAATACGCGTTAGACGATGAAACAGTTTCCGTTTGAGCATCGCGGGCGTCAGAAAGGGTCTAATTATGCGCTCGGACAGCAACAGCAAACTAACAGCGACAACATCAGCAAAAAAAATAGGCTTCTGGCACGTGGTGCATCGAGTGAGGGTCCGAGTACGGGTTGAGAAAGCAAAACTTTGCAAACATCGAAGGAGAATCACTTTATGTTTAACCCATTTCCAAATTTGTCTCCCGGCTTGGGACGGCTTCATACACTATTATGGTAACAAAAAAGTGCTTTAGAGTGGTGGCCTCCAAAACTATTTTAAAAATGTTCGTCTTCCGATCCAGATTTAAATCGGAAGTTCGTTTTAAAGTTTTGCTTCCTGCTTTTGCTCACCCGGTCTTGCCCTCCTTTGAGTGTTTGCAACGCTAATGCGAGCGTGCGTTAATGCTTTTTTTTTCAAAGGTTATTGTATTGGTGTGTTTTAGTTTGTTTTTTGCTATCCAGAGGTGTTGCTCAAGGAGCTGCTACCAACCTTCGCTACAATGCAATCGGTACTTCTGTGAATGATGGAAGGATCAGCTGCTTTCAAGCGTTTTGCCCATTCGGCTCCTCCACTGGGGCCAATCGTAAGATGGTGTTCGGTGTGCTACATTAGCCGCCATGAGTGACAAGCCCACACACACGCACACACACGCACACAGATACACGGACACACACACACGCACACGCAACGTGTTTTCACACACGGAATTATATAAGACCAGTGTAGTTTTTCCAGGGGGTTTTAAATTGGAGAATAGCAATGGACCCGATCCCGCCAGGGGGAGGTTTGGTGGTGCGGTTCATGAGGTGCGATTTTGGGGCGTGTTGGTGTTTGGCCAATTACATTTTATGCCGACCACAGCAAAGCATTTACCGGTGAGAACGTGTTCGGGGAGGCGAAACCGACCGTTAATGATGATAAGAGCCGGGGAAATTCAATCGAAGGAATGAGAATATTCATCGAAATAGAGCAGAGCCGTTTGGCTCGCAGCGTTGGTGTTTTTGTGAGCAAATAATGCGATTCCGAAGATCATCCGGAAAGCCCACGCCGGAATTCCGGAATCGGGGCGCAAAAAAAACGAAAGCAATGTAAAAAGAAAAAAAAGACGGATAACGGATCCGCGCAAAACAGTAAGGACGTTATCGGCACAAGAACGAGGAAGAATGGTGGAAGATGGAAAATGGAATGAAAAAGAAACGACACAAAGAAAGAGAAACAGAATTTCACACGATTAGCGAACGACTGGCCTTGGAACGCGTAAGCACTGACCTTCAGTCGACCCACCTCGATGTTGGGCATCCACTCCTTGGAGCGGTTGCGCGGCCGGAACGGCGGAATGTCGGCGATCCGCGGCGGCGACGGGTTGGCGGACGCGATGGGGGCGGGATTCTGCGGGCTCTGGTTGACCGGCGAGTGCATCGTGGAGTGTGCCTGCTTGCGGAACGGTGGTATTTCGGGTATTTGGATCGGCTTCGAGGCGATCCGCGGACTCTGCGACGATTCACTGCAAAGCGGAGCACGGTGGTTTGCAAAGGAATGCAAGGCAGGGGGAGAAGAAAAGGAAAAGAACAACATTTCAAACATTAAAAACAATCGTTCTCGCGATCACCGATCATCTACACGGTAGGAGGGACGAGGTGTGAAGGATGTTGTTTGTTCATTGGTTTTAATTCGTTTGCCAAAATGGGTTTCTGCTATGTAAAACGAGACTGCTAGGTCCCTTAGTGGTGGAAATAAGGTAGGAAAAATGAAAAGAAAACAGTCCCAATAAATGTTAGCCAGATCAGGAAGCTAGACTATTCGAAAAGGAAAACTAAGCACTACGACACCTACGACTATATGGTAGAGAAAAAATTTGATTAATCCGAAGGAAAAATTTTAAAGAGAAAAGGGAAGCGAAAATGGTTGGAATCAAAACCGACCACACACGCACACACACACGCATTGGAAGCCGGAGGAAAAATAGAAGGAAAGCTACAGAGAGTAAGAAAAAGGGAAAAAAGTAAAGTGAATACTTGCAAGTCGGAACAAACCGTACCCGAGGTTGATGCTTCGCTTATCGTAAATACTACTGCTGTGCTTCATCGCTTGTCCTCGGAAGGGCGGAATGTCGGCGAGCTTAATGCTTGGCTGCTTTAGGCATGCACTAGTGTTTGTATTTTTTGTTTTTTTTTTGTTAAAGTAGGTTAAAGTGAAAATTGGCGAAATTCGATTCGGTGGTAGCGCATCGCAACGGTTACGGAAAAAGGAGAGCGATAAAAAAGGGAGAAGAAATAAATGGAGAAAAATATGGTGTATCTTTTTCGTGCGGTTTTCATCTCGGCCAGGGGCAGCTCTGTCATCTCCGCTACGATATGGACGTTGGTGAAGGAGGGCGGCAGCCTCTTCGTCCAATGACGAGATGAACATGGAAGCTAAAGTTTCAACATTTACGAGAAACATTCTACAAGCAAAACTACTACTGATGTTACGATGATCGAACATTACTACACTATCGAATGTGATTGATGTAAACAAATGTTTCATTTAATGTCTAATTAAATTGCGAACAGCCTAGCAATACATAACAAGTCATAACGTTATATCCACAGTTCAAAATGCAACAGGCAGAAAAATACTACAAACGCCTCATTTCCGTGTGAGATTTGTTGTTTAATTTTAAAGGAAAAAACTATCCTGCAAGCATAGGACCATTCAAACAAACCTTGACGGACGCGAGTGATTTAGAGAGGTCAAATTCGCTAGTGTTAATCCAATTGAACCAAATCACTCTCCGGTCGGCATGTGCCTTTGCACGGACATTTGAGGTACGAGGTGATTCAAGACTTCCTGCTTGCGTATCGTGCACTTTACCAACCATTTGGTGGCATGATTGGTGCAGCAAGGTTGAACCACGTCGCAGAAAACCAGCAAAAACCAGTGGAAAAATAGAAACACGGTTTACTTAAGCAACAACTTGTTTCTTGGCAATAATAAAAACTGTCAGACGGAGAGTTTTGCTGTAGATTCTCACAGGAGGTAGAAAAAAGCAACACATGACAAAACTAAATACACACACTAACACACACGGAGATGTTGTCCAACGTTTAAAAACTGTAACAGAAACAAGTTACATAATATCGGTTGAAGATCATACAATAAGTAAAACACAAATAAAAAAAAAGTAAAACAACGTCAATGAGAAGATTAGAACACCAAAATGAGAAAAAAAGTTAAAATGTTAAAAACACAAAATTAACGATCAAACGCAGCAACGCCAACAAACACAGCGCAGCAACAAACAACAGGTCGGTGAAATGATAGAGTTGTAGAAAAGGTTTTCGATATCATACCCTGAGTTCCCTTGTGTTGAGTCTAATGCAACGGTTTGTGCTGACTGACCACTGAGAGGAGAATCTTGCAGAGGTCGTAATAGAACTGTGCTTGTCTGGAGGACGAAGGACGAAGTGGGAAGTGGGCCGAGTTAGGTTTTTTCGGCATTAGAAATTCGATTACATGCCAAACCGTATGGCGTCATTATCGAGTGTTTGCCCGTTTGGAAGGTTTAATTGCGTTTAGCCACGGATTAAATGCGATAACGATATCATTTAACGGGTGTGGAGGAGAGATAGAGAAAAAAGAAGAAGAAGAAGAAGAACAAGAAAATACACAGTAGAATGGTATGAGTAAAATTTGGTAAGCTTTGAAGTGGATTAACTAAGTTAAATATAAAGATGTTACTGATGCAGCACATGAGCCTCAATGAGCTCAAATCTGCTTTCCAAATTTGAGGAAAGACACGAAGATGTTGTATGTACAAGTGTCCTTTGGCAAACCAGGATTCCACTTATATTTATAAAGGATCGCGCTCCGGTTAAGATAAAAAAAGCATTTACAAAACACGGATTAAAATTAGAACTACTAAACTTTCGTAGCGAATCGACAGTAAAATGTATAAAATTTCTCTCTAAGGTGCCAGCTTACTCAGCAAACCGAAATGCTTGAACACTTTTGGATACGGAATAAATATAACTACGTGAGGCTGGAAAACCTGCTCAAAGAAATAGAACCCTGTTCCATTCCTGCCATTTGGAAAGCCTTCGAATGGAGCGTGGTTTTTTTTTAAGGAAACATACTCAAAGGAATAAAAGAGAAAGTATGGCTGCTCAGTGGAACAAAATAGTACATCGTGTATCGCACAGCTTAGAGTAATATTAAACTGGTGAGCAACTGGAAGTTAGTGTAGGTAGTTAAAAAACGGAGCTGATATAGAGAGAGAAAATGGTAAAGAAAAAGAAGAAAGCCCGCTTGTGCACACGGTGTCTACTACCTGTGAGATCGGCGAATCGGGCGAGATGTCACGCGTGTCCATGGCGAAGATGTCCATATTGTCGCAGCTGCTCTGCGAGTCCTTGTGCTGTTGCTGCTGGTGCTGCTGCTGCTGTTGCTGTTGGTGTAGCTGCTGAAGCTGCTGGGCCGCTTGGACCGGGTGAATGGTGAGGTTGTCCAGCTTGGCGGCGGCCCGCTCCAGCTCACTGTCCTGATGGTTGTCGTGACTAGGAGATATGTGAAATCTTTTAGAGCCGGGTAAAGGGTGGGGATTAGTCAGAAACCACTCGCTTCACAGCGGACGACACGATGGTACACGAACAAAGGGAAATATGACCAGCGGTGAGTTGGAGACATAGGTCCCCACAATTACCTGCCAACGGATTGTTCCGTCTTGTCGAATATGTCCTGATTGCTGTTGAAGTCCTGCTCGTGGTGCGATATGGAGGTGGACGATGGGGGCGACGGCGGTGTCTGGCGGGGCGAAGGTCCTTTGCATTGCATCTCGCGCCGACAGTGCTCGGCCCGGGCGATTTCCGCCGCCAACCACGAGGGCAGCTCGGGCAGGAGCCAGGTGAGAGCGGAGCGGAGCCCCAGCATGACGTGCTCAAGGGCCACGATCAGGATGACGGTCTGGGTGGAGGTGAGCCCGGGCCACAGGCGGGAAACCTGACCGGAAAGGCCGATCAGGGCGCAATTGACGATGACGGCCGCCAGCCCAAGCATTCCGAGCGCGTTCTGCCAGGTGCCAATGTTGGCCACTCGTTGCCCGAACGGACGCTGCTCGAAACGAAACGAGACGGTTCGTTCAGATGGGATGAGAATCGATGAGCGTGAGAAATAATTGGTCACCGTTGGAGTGGACCTACCTGATGGACATGGGCGAGCTTGAAGGCGTCGGAGCGAATTTCGAGCAGATTGTTGGCCAGGGCGCACAGTCCCGCCAGCGGAAAAGCGGCTGAAAAAAGTACGACGTACCCCATCTGCACCAGCATTTCCAAGTGGTCGGAAAAGGTACCATCGTACTGTTGGAATGGAGTCGAAAAGGAACCGGAATATAGCGTGCGTTTAATGACGTTCAACTGTGCATAACACAGTACGCTTTGGAATGCTATAAAACTTATTTATAATGCGACATGTAAAATTACTACCAATTTAACCCTTAGAGGTACAACGCTGTCGTACATAATTAAATTTCATATGTGTTATGAAATATTCAACATTGGTAGTATTTTGTGAATATACTTAAACTTAGACAAGTGTAAACAAGTAGAAAATAAATTTATGCATGCGTTTGCAGAAACCTTTTTGGCTCTTTGTTGAATTTGCATTAATGTTTGCATTAAAAAAATAGACAAATTTTCACGATTTTTCCTGGAACAACGAAAACGATAGAAACTTCCTGCTGAAAATAACATAAAGAGTAGCATTTCTTTGAAATTCAGAACAAGTATATCAAGATAATCATTAAAATTGAATCCGCGGTGGCCAAAACAGCAAACCCACTACGTTTGATGACGTGTAAAAACTTCCAGCATTATCGCGGAACGAACTTGTTTGATGTTGTGAGACATTTCTTGTCCGCCAAACTCAACTGATATGGATTTTTGAGTATTTAGTCACTTATGGAGAAAGGGTAAAAAATCATTTGGAAGCCTTGGTCCGACCACGTACCTTGCTGAGGGACCCCTAAATGCAACATAGGCCGTAACGACGGGCAGAAAGAAAACTGGCCTAATCATTCCGTTTTTTGGATCAGAATGTCGCTTCAACATGCTAAATAGTTAAGAAAAACTTAGAAAAGATGGACATTGTTGAACAGATGTGTCGATCAAACAAAACGGCGCAAAGCTCCTTAAAGACATGTTTTCGGAAAATCACTAACATGAATAGTTTTGTCGGCTATGGCTAAAGTTTCGCCCAGTACCGTATGGTCGCCTTACTGTCCGTCAGAATATTTTTTTAAGTACTTAAGTGATCTAACTTTGCATGAAAATTTACTTCATTCAATTAGCTTGGATAACGTTTTATTTATCTTCGATGAAAATTTGTCTATTTTTATAATGCATACGTTAAGGGGGAAAATAAACGGTATTTTTTCAGAAATTTTCCTGCTTTCCTGTTCGTTTCAAGACAATCTTAGAAGCATATTAAATATCAAATTTATAATAAATTAATATAAAATTTAATATAATATATATAGCCTGTACATCAAGTTACATTATATTAGTTGTTAAGTTTAATTTTTTACTTTAAGAACATGTTCAAAATAAAAGCAAGTACATCAACCAATAATCTTTTTCTGCGACTGATAAAATAACATGTTGTAGCTCTTACACCTTTAACTTCGTTGTTTTCAATTGAAATATGTTGCAAAACCCGCCATACACCGTGGGGCGCATAATAGTTGCCTTCCCAACGAATGTAATCCTTCCCATCCCATTCCTTGAGTAATCAAATCGATGGAAAATAATTCACCCCAGACTGGTGCCGCAAAAGCAAACTTCTATCCCTTGCTTCCCACCCAACCGCACGTACCTTGTACAGCGAGCTTTCGATTTCCGCCTGGCCGATCGATCGTTTCGGCGTGCCGGGGACGCACTCGGACGGTGGACTCCGACCCTCCGACGACTGCTGTTTACCGTCGGTCGAGCCGGGAATCGACGCCGCCGACGCGGAGAGGGACGTCGCCAGCGACGAGGGGGGCAGTTCCTGCGTGGGGCTGAGGGCGCCCCACATCCTGAAGCTCAGCTTCGCCAGGCGCCACTGCTCCACCAGGTACGGCCAGGCGGACTCCCGCAGGTTGCCGATGATTTGGCGCGATATCAGCAAACCGGCCAGTTGCTGCGAGGGCACGAAACGCGTAAGTTTCAATTACATTTTTGTAGCTTGTCTTGGAGTTGGCAAATAACATTTAAACTTTTATCTGTCGTCACCCCCCCAAGTTACCTCCTTCAGTTTGTCCTGATCGCGCAAGTAGAAGGCGATGTAAAACAGCGACAGGAAGCTGTTGACGAACTGGAAGAGGGCCACCTTCGCGATGAGATGGTTCTCGTACTTCGACTGCAGTCGATAGTTTTCTGCCGAATGCAATAAATCGAATTAAATGTCGCCCTTTTGCCGAACCTCACCTTTCTCTCGACTACCCGACTGTGTGCCTACCTTTGTCGTTCAGCCAGACGGCGAGCTTGTAGTACGCCTCGTCCATTAGTGTAATGGCGCCGGCCAGCAGGACCTTCGGTATAACACTCAAACAGCTGAATACACCCTGCTCCGGAAGTTTGGCATCCCACCAGTCCTGCAGTTGGCGGCGTAAAGGGCAGTAGCAATGGGGTGTGTGTGTTAAGGGGACAGACACAGAGCGACAGCGAAGGAGAGAGAGAGAGAGACAGGAAGAGAAAGAACGGGCAAGAAAGACAAAGAGATAGAGATGTGTCGAAAACGGCGAATGTCGATATGATTGCAACTGCGTAACCAGTCAGCTGGAAATCGATTCGTGCGGCTCGGGCGGTTTTTCACGCGGCCTTTTTCCTACGCCACATTTGCGCGAACCTCATTGATCAACTGGCACGTACGTAGTGGCAGGATGGGTAGTTAGCACATAAATGATGCTGGTTCGATTTGTGTAATGTAAAATATGCAAATATGACGCACGTACACACAACACACGCCAGGCTCAAATAATCCATCGGCTTACTCGACCGGAAGGGAAAATCGACCCCGGTTGTTGGGGTGTGTTTCCATTTTTAATGAAATGCAATTAATTGCGAAAGGTGAAAACTTGTGTAAAAAATTATGTTCGCACGTTGCGATCGCTTTGAACACAAAAACCACGCAATCAAAAATATTGATTACATTTGCAAATATTATATTATTTAGTTTGGTGGGGAAATGAACCATGCAAAGAAGTTTCATTCGAGAGGTGTGAAAATGAACCATGAAAAGAAGTTTTAATCTTCTTGATATACTGAAAAATAAACAGCACAATTATAACCTATCAGTTGAATTATATCAAACACTTGAATTATATCAAACAATAAAATTATAGGCATTTTTTAATACTTATCATTTTAGTTACAGTACTTGAAATCAATGTGAATCATAGCGTGTTTGTAGGTTTGAAACTAGCAAAGCAAAGGAAAAGTTCAAACTACTTTAATTACAATTCATCCACGTATAGCGTTTCCTATCTACGAACATTGAGCTTGTGAAATGAATGGGAAGAAATCATTGACCTTCTGTTCCACCCTCCTAAATCCCACAAGAAAAGCGTTTCAAAGTTCAATGAGGAAAATTCTACATTCGATAACGGACGGCACGAGTGCACTTCACAAACACTAAATCAATGCTACCGTCAGGAGAGAGGGGGTGACATCGAACCATGTCCTCGTTAATGTAATGCCGGTTTTATTTTTTTGCCCACTGCTACCTCTGCTCTGATGGTAATCATGATGATGATGATGATGATGATGATGATGATCGTATTTTATCCAGCCTTCGAACGAGTTACAACGCTATCGACGTACATTTATTGGAATCTCGGCATCGGAGTAACGAGCATAAGCGCAACATATCATTACACGTAAGGGAAGGAGAAGTGTTTGTGTTTTTTGGGGGAGCGATGTAAGGGGGTTGTAGGATGGTAAACGGAATGATCGAAAATAGGGTTGAGGCGGGAATTAATGGGGGTTTCATTGGGCGAAGGTAGGTGTAAAGTAATGGAAAGCGGGACACGGGTCGGTGAGTAACGTAAAGAACATAAATTTCAGACCTGAGACACTATGCACATGCACTCCCACAGGCCAGCACTGCTATATGGTAAGTGTTGATCGAGCCAATCCTGCAAATTAGTAGTAACGAACTGTAATGTGAGTGTTCTGGGTGTTTTCACGAGATAAAACGAAATTATGCCGTACGTTGCATGCATGCGGGTGGAAATTTAGAGAAATGTGTCTGTCATGTTTGGATACTTTTCCCCTTTTGGGAGGAGGTTTGAAACGTTCTGCTAAAAGGACGAGGGACCGTCATCGTCCCGTATGAATATTCATACTTGAGATGATGGCCCAATTTGGGGTTATCAGTGTGTTTGTGTGTGCAAAATGGGTCGACAAAGTGTATCATAACTTGTTGTGTAAGAATGTCTGAAAGGCGATGAAAATATGATGTGAAAAATACGGACAGCATAAAAAGCTCAAACAAAAAAAAAACGTACAATAAAAAGCACACATAGAGTCAACAGCGTAAGTCGTAGGGGGTGTTTGTGTGTGGCAAA
The DNA here is from genome assembly GCA_000441895.2 of Anopheles sinensis. Taxonomy (NCBI): domain Eukaryota; kingdom Metazoa; phylum Arthropoda; class Insecta; order Diptera; family Culicidae; genus Anopheles; species Anopheles sinensis. The sequence continues at coordinate 438,041 of KE525057.1, read as the reverse complement.
GAGGCAGCCAAGGCAGTGGCAAGTCGAGTGAGTCTCGAAAAAGGATAACGGCGTGGGATCACACGAGAGGTGTGTGTGTGTGTGCTTGGTGCGGAATTCGGATCGGATTACGTGTAGGAGACCGTCTAAATACCTGTAGCCGCAACATCAGGAACATCACAACAAACACCAGCACCAGACAGAGCCCGATAATTGGAAAGCTAACTAGATAACGGAAGGCTCGTCGCTGCCAGGCCGGCGCCTCCCTCGGCTCCAGCCGTCCGGTGACGGAACTTTCTTCCAGCGGGCCCTAGAGGGTTGAAAGAAAAGGAAATCTTCAATACGCAGTGAAAAAATGGATGCACAGTGGCTGTAGAAGATAACAGGAAAAAATATTGTGGTGAACGGTTTGTTTTTGTTAGCCATAGGGTTTATCATTCTTGGAGAAGTAGGATTAAAGAAGTAAAGAAAAAATTGGATCAAATAATGGTAGCGGAATTTGGGGCAAGTGAGCCACCTGACTTTTTTCAGTTAAAATTAAACTAAATGACTAAATGAGTATACAGACACGTTTATTCCTCTTACTAGATATACTGTACCGAATTTCATGCAGAATAGTGCACTTTTCGCATTTTAGTCATACATTTTATCTTGCGCATCAAAATGGTGTGTAATCTCATAATATTTCCACCAAATTAAATAAGCTTTCAAATCACTTAAAAACTAAAAATCGTGTAGGCATGTGTCACTACGCATTGCTGAGAAATAGAGGAACTGGTTCGTGAGGTCAGCCAAGAATATCAATAATTTTTCACGGAAATATCTGAGTTTGGAAAAAGTTAACTTTTGAGGCAAGAATACCATCACTAGGGCTTATTCTATACGAAGTCGTCAAAAGTAAACGATCGTTTAACGTAAAATAAACGATCGTTTTGAATTCAATTGATTACAAAGCTATCACATCCGACCAAACAGACGATCGTCAAAATAATCGTCAGTTCAGTCGTTTGAGCGCTGTCATCTGTGGGTAAATTTTTCGAGTAGTTGAGTTAACGATCGTTATTGGTATCTCATAAGCCAAATGTACAGTGATAACGATCGTTTAGTAATCGATGACAAAAGACCAGTTGATAACGCAAATACGTCCATGAGGGAGCGTGCGATTTGAAACACCTGCTCTATCGATAAATAGTAAAGCACAACGATTGAAACCAAATACACACACAAGTTTAGAAAAGCAACTTTATTCGCCGTTGGTGCTCTGTTTTTCGTTTAATCTGGTACGTGTGAACCTGGTTAGGGTAACGCTCGCCAGTCTGTTGAAAGTGTCGTTGCGAAGTGGTATCCCGAGTTGCATATTTTGACCTACGTAGTTTCAAGTGAAGATTTATCTACAAATTATGGATAAAAAAAAGTGAGTACAAAAGTGACTGCACAAGAAAATATATGTTCAGTGTTTTCTTTTACGTGTGTTAATTAATGAATCACTAAAATTTTTAGCAGCATTCGCACAACAAAACAACAGAACCAGATGCTGGTTGAATTGATGGAGAAAAATCCTGAGGTTGCATGCGGTCGTAGGACTAATCAAATCGAATTTTTGGAAGGAAGTTGCTGAGAAACTCAATTCGATAGGTCCTCCATTCAAAGAAGCAACTTCATGGAGCAGAGTAAGTTTGAATTTAAACTTTTTGCAAACAGAACATAAATTAAATAATATTTACTTCTTTTTCAGGTTTGGATAGATAAGAAATATAACGCAAAGAGAAAATTGAGTGACAACAAAAAAGAAATGAATAAGACTGGTGGTGGGATAGCGAAAAAAGGCTTTATTGGATGATCTCGATGAGCGCGTGTTATCAGTTACACATCTGGATAAAAACGCAATTGGAGTACCGGGCACCATTTCTATAGGCAGTCCAGTGAATAATGGAAGCAACAGATGTGAAAACATAGTTGTTATCCTAGAAGAAGAAGTAGGACCATCCAGATACAAAGCTACAAACATTGAAGATGAAGTACAATCATCCCAAACAAACAATTCAAATGATGGAGAGGGAGCAGAGTCATCCTATAAAAAAAATCAAATGATAGAGAGAAAGCAGGATCATCCATCACCGATGGAAAAAAGAAGTCTTTAACAGTTATTAAAAAAAGATCAGGTACGCAGCAAGGTGACAAAAAAATTGACCTTTTGATCCGTCAAAATGACCTAATTATCAATTGTTTAAGGGAGTTGGCCGACAGCGCGAAAAATCATGTTGAAGAGACTAAATGTTTCCATTTTAGTGTCTTAGAACATCTTAAAATATATTAATCTCACCATTAAATTAATGTTAATGGTTGTGTATTAAAAATGTATTGAATTATGTTTTTTGTTTTGTTTTTGAATAAAAATATGACTTTCAATTGATATAATTAAAATCAATTAACTACGAGGATCGAAACCTGTTTTATTGAATTCCTTCTCTACACCTCATCTTCAATCTCAGGCAATCCGGCACGAATGCATAGATTGTGCAGCGCACAGCATACATTGACGATTTTCACACACTTCGGTGGAGCGTAGTGAAGCTGTCTTGCACCCAATATACATCTGAATCTATTTTTAAGTGATCCAAAAGTTTGTTCTATTATTGAACGCCCTCTGGAATGCTTTAAATTAAACGATGCTTCGGGCGTATCAGGATCAGGATTTCTGAATGGCTTTATTAACCATGGCGTTGAAGCATATGCAGAATCACCTATGAGATATAAAATGAAAAAATAAAAACATATAACATCGAAACACAAGTGTACTACAAGTGATGTACTTACCTAATAGTTTGAACATTCTCTCGCCATTTCTCCACTTGCCTTCAAAGAAGCTCATGCAATCGCTATTTTTAAAAATATACGAATCGTGATTCGATCCAAAGAATCTAGCATTCACAAATCGAATCAATTTTTTGTGGTCGCAAATCTGTAACGATATTCAACATGTTAATCATTCAGATGATTAAAGTGTAATAGCAACCTACCATTAACGCATTGAGGCTGTAAAACCCTTTTCGATTATAATATAAAACTGGATCTTCATTTGGAGGTATAATTCTAATGTGCGACCCGTCGACACACATTACTACACCTGGTTTTCCAGTTTTTTCAAAAAAATATCTCCGTGCATCCATCTGTTCCTCCTCCGTCATTTCGAGAGATATAAGATAAGCCAGCCTGCATTGCAATACATTCAAAGTTTGTTCCAATACCTTTGAGAATGTGGATTGCCCGATTGGAACAGCAAAGTCATTGGCCACGCTTTGTTGGTATGAGCCTTGCGCCAAGAATCTCAAGGTTGCGGCTAACTTTACCCTCGATGAAAGCCCGCGATTGTGCTTCGGGGCTACCGAATCGGCTATTAAATCCTCTAGTTTGATAAAAAGTTCCTTAGACACCCTGAAATTTCGAATAAAACTAAATACAAGTTCATATTAAAACACATTCCGCAATTTTTGAATGGCAATACATACGTTTTTTCCGGAAGGTCAAAAGGATCGACCTCATTACGTAGTCTTCTTCGATGTGCCGCCAAATCCACAACATTTTCCTCATCACTTTCGTCATCGTGGTCACAATGAAACGCAATTATCACCCCGGAAAACATGTTTTAAGTTTTTTACATCTGCACGATTTAACTTTTTTGCACCGACTGGTTTGTAATCATACACCCGAATGCCAACTAATCTGGCAATTTGACAGCTCACAGGCTGGTTTACTTGACGATCGTTATCTCATTTGACGATCGTTCTTGAAATGCGTTCGGGAAGCTTTTTTCGAGTCGTTTATTAGACGATCGTTAATTTGAGAAACGATCGCTTCGCTTTGACGACTTCGTTCGGAATAAGCCCTACTGTTTGGGGCAACAGTGCCAACCCTGTAAACGCTACGAAACGAAGCCGCCTGAACTTAAAAAGTATTGTTGAGTTCACAATGAAGCAGGATGGTGCGTAAATACAAGGGGATTGCCCCCCAAAGAAGTTTTCTAGCGGCCAGAATGGAAAACTGTGAAAACGCTCTGGTGAAAAGAAGACAACTCCCGTCGCTAGTTTGGAGTTAAGTTTGGGTCGTTATGAGACTATAAAATGTATTGAAATGCTCTATTTAACTACCCTCGACTCATACAAGCGCCACATATGCTAAGATTCTCAATTGTTCCATTATTGTGGCCCTCTTGCCCCTATACGGGTGGCACACTTGCCCCGAAGCACAAAAAAGTACATGATTTTTTGCCATTTTTAAAACAATTAGGAACAGTTGTTTTTGCGTTTATTTTTCCGAAACTCAACGAAAAGTGAAAAAATAGTGTGGAATTGTACTAAAAATAAAACCAGCGTTAGGCAAACAGATTTTAGTAAGTTACAGAACGAATTACTTAACGTGGCACACTTGCCCCAAATTCCGCTACATAAGTACAACGTGAAGTACAAGATGAAACAGTTGGATTACATAACCACTAGACAAACTATGACCTTACAAGCCATTCAAACTTCTTTAAATAAAAGTAGACTTAAAAAGAAATACATGAAAAACCGATATTGAACTAAAATTAACTTTGAGACTCTATCAAATTTTACTTATTGCTTTTCGTTTAAATTTACCATTGATCATTAGTCTTTAAAATGCTCCCGTGGCATTGAAAACTTAAAACTTCTGTAATTTACATTTCGAAAAACGAAGAAATTGTTTTGATTTCTGTTTAAAAATTTAGACTCTAAACAAAGCTCTATCAGTCTATATGGTTATCGTATAATAAATTCTGTTGGGCCGAGGTCATGCAACAAAGTAAGTAGAAGGAGAGAGTATAGAAACCTTGTAAAGCGGCCGCGGTGGTTCCAGGAGCTCCGGTGGCGTTGACAATGTCCCCCAGCGGAAGGCCAGCTCCACCGAGTAGCGTCTCCACGCCTCCAGATACAGCGACGCCCAGGCGACGTTGAAAAGCGAGAAAATGACGTGACCAATGTCTTGGGCCGTCTGCCATGAGGAAGGAGGGTGAAAGAGAGAGAAAGAAGTAAAAAACACACACACAAACGGAATTAAAATGGCAGCGACAAACAGAGGTTGGCGCTCGATTATCCACTTTGATCGATCGCATACGTTTGAATTTACGTCGCTTTGTCCTTTTATTTGTCATTTCTGTTGACATTTTGTATCCTTACCTGCCCTCGACCCCACAGGCCGGCGTACAGAATCGTCCCCAGGACGGCCGGCACGCACAGGGCGCAGGTGTAGTGGCCCAGCCAGGCGAAGTAGAGGGCCACCTTGACACCGAAGTAGGCCGCAATGTCGTCTGGAACGATACGGCACCACGGGACGGGGGGAGCCAAAAGAGAAACGCAGTTATCGCACGAACTGGAAAATGAATGACGTCTTCGAACGCGTCAACCTCGAGCCGATGTAACGATTCATTTAGCGAAAACCAAAAACACCTGGGAAGGCGGGGTAGCCGATACGGCTAGGAATAAACGAGCTAGAATTAGTTATTACCTAGCGGTTGTGGTGCGAAAAACTTCCGGACCCAGCTCGACTGGAGCTGCTGGAGGGCGGTGGTTTCGTGCAGCGGAAACACTTGCGTTATGAGACCCAGCTCCTGCCAGGCCGCCACTGAAACGATACGGGCGGATGTTAGTGACGTTTGGAAGGAGGAGTATGGAAAACTAGAGGAAGGCACAGAAAGAGAGATTTAAAATTGCTCCAGCATGCTGCACATCCCGTCGGTGGTCGGAAACCTCTGGATAATTAAAATTGGTGTCGGCCCAGGCCTCAGGAGCAGAGTACGCGAGCCCTTGCTGAAGGATGTGCGGGCCACGTGAAGATTGTGGACGTGTTTCGGGAGTCTAATGAGGAGAACCATTATGTGCTTCTGGTTTTTGTTTTCACCAGGATGTGGTGGCCACTCGCACTGAGGTTGCACCGGAGGCGAAGGCATCATCTTGACGTTGGTTGTAGAACTGTGTTCGTAATCGTTTGGCATAATTTCCATATCCAGTCAGTGTTGTGGCCGACAAGGGATTCATGTGGGCCGTTTTTGCAGAACACAATACCCCAAGGTTTAAAATACTCTGCTATAAAAGTAGATTGCTACTAGCAAATTTGAAGGAAGGTCTTTTGAGGCAGTATAGAATGCAATGTATGCATTGAAAAGGTTTAGTTTTATTGCTCATTGTTTATTTTTGCTGCCATGATTGTACTACTTTCATCCACACATAGTTTACTTTTATTTTCGTATTATTACCACGTTGACTGCCATGGCTATCATTTTTGACAGCCAGCTGTCATTAGTTCTAAAAAGTTTTGGCCCTATAAATATAAGAAAATGCACCTGAAAAAAAAGTCCTTGCTTAGTCTTAGAAAACGCCCTGTTAAATAAATGTTATAACCAAATTTTATCAAAACAGATTGAACTAAAAATGTGTGCTAAAACCGTTTGGCAGTCAACGTGTTAAAGTATCCTAATGCGGTATATACTTATTGACTTTGATGTTTTATCAGTTTTGCTTTACTAAGGATTTAATATAGGAAAGATTTATATTTTATGATTTTTGAAAATTCCATTAGCTTGCCTCCATTTTTTAATGCTTATCTAGTTCTTAGGCTGATCCGATACAAAGCAATTTCAACTTCATTAACACGTTGACTGCCAAGCAGTTTTAGCACACTTTTTTAGAACAATCTTTGTCGATTTAATTTGTTCATACAATTCATTAAACATTCGGTTTTCGACATGCAGGCAAAGACTAACCTTCCCAGAGAATAAGTTTTTAATATTATTATAATTTTTATGTAGCTTTTTCATATATTTATGAGGCAAAAACGTTTTAGAACTAATGACAGCTGGCTATCAAAAATGATAGCCATGGCAGTCAACAGCACTAATGAGAAAATGATATGCTGCGGATGATTAAAAATCGATAGATCCGTTCCACTGATAAGACATGTGTGAAGGGCAAGTCATCAAAGCACAAAAATAAGCATCCAAACAAGCAACAGGCAAGGAGAAAAAGAAAACAAAGATATAAAATCAGATTGTTCCCATCACCTTATGCCGCGGTGGGGACTTGTCCAACCGGTTGATGAACCACCCAGAAAGAGTGTCACTCGGGCTGTCATAATGTTCTATCGATTAGCACTAATTACTCCACCGTCCTCTCGGTTTCGTCGCATATGCTTTTCCTTGCAAGATGTCAACCCCAAACCGCCGGATGCGCGTCATTCAACAAGTTGTTAAGCTTTTTTTTCAGTCCTTCTCATAGAGCTGGTTCGTTACACTTTTGTACACTACTCTCGATAGTTGTGCACTTTAGTTTCGAATCAAGTGGGCGAATGGAGGGAAATAGAAAGGCCAAAGACGAGAACACGAACGTGCTCTCTTGGCACAAACAGGCTCTATTTTGCATCACCCACGAGGTAAGTTGTTTACTGTCGCATCATTTCACTGTGGTGTGCAAGTGTTGACTCTCGGTGAGTCCTTTGGCCCTGCTGCGGTAAGCTGTTTGCTGATGGTTTTGTAATGCGGTATACATCCATTACGAAACTCGGTACACGGCAAAAGCATACGATGTAAACAGCGAAGAGCAAATCGGATGACTCAACACTTTGTTATATTAATTTTAATTCATTTCCATACAGGAAGGAAAATCTGAACTTTCAAGATTAACTTTTCACTTTCCAATCCCTTTTAATGAAGGGAAAAACTGGATCGGTAAATAAAAGAGAAGATAAAAGCATTTGCAAACTATTTCGGCACGTCGTGGCCTTTGTCTTCCCGGCAGCTTGTTTGCTCCCACAGACCGGAGGCTTGTTGCTGTTGTTTCCCCCGGAATGCCTCCTTTAACAATAAACTTTTAACAAGTTTCCGAGCTGAGTGGTTGACTTTTGCCGCATTTTCCTCTCCGCTGCAGGGCGGATTAGTTGGCTCGAGGGAAGACGACCCCACGGGCGGACGAGGGAGGCATGGACACGTGTTGCAGTTCGAGAAACTGGGATCAGAAATCCGCCGCATGTAAGTTCTGCAAACATAATCTGGTCCCGTCGGTTTGCTCCGGGACAGTGATGGGTGGCGTTATGATAAGATATGATCCCCAAAACACACATGGGATCGTCACCGTTTTGGGTCGTGTGTGTGTGTGTGTTGGAGCATGTTTGGCACAAGTTTTCCCGAGGCGAGCGTCCCTCGTCAAATGTGGCCCGTTTTGGGTTTTTTTCCACCCGAACGGGCGGCCAAGCGTTCTGCGAGTGTCGACCTAAATATAGCGAAAAGCAGATATAATCTTTCCCGGGACGGAGACTTTCTGCGCCATCCTTTCGGTTTGCACGACTGCAGTTAACTTTTTCCCCCATTCCGAGACATCCCGAGCCGGGCGAAACAAAACCAAACGGAAAGATTACCGACGGTGATGATGGTGATTTGACATGACAGATGACGATGGGAGCTTTTAATGATGGCACAATACTGTGGCATTTTTTCCCAAAACGTCCCACAACGAAAAAGGCAACACTTACCGATGCTCTGTCCTTCCTCGACCTGTGCCCTACCCTGGAGGGCCTGCAGGTCCGGTGTGCCAGCTCGTAACCCTTGCAGCACCTGTCGCGGAAAGGGGAAGGAAAATGGGGAAAACAACGACGGGGTTTTACGAACCGTACCCTTTGCCGAGCGAAAGGTATCACCATATTCTGGTTACGTTTTCGATCAACTTTCTCACCTGTAGCACCAGCCACTGGCGCTCCTGGGACGTGAAGAGACTGTTCGCACCGTCGTTGTCCTTCGATTGGGCGAAGCAATGACTTTCCCGCTTGGTGAACTCCTTCAGCGCCCCGCCCAGGTCGGACCGTAACCGCTTCGGCAGGCGGGCGTCCTCGGCGGCTTTAAATAATCTATAAGGTTCGCACGAGAAAGGGTAAAAGGATTCACCGGCGAACATCAAGGAACACTTTCTTTCACACCCGAATTGGAAAAAGGGAATTTTAGACGAGAGTTATTTGCAGTAACTTGCAAGTAAACCGGGAGTGACATTTCTGATGGTGTAAATGTTTCGTTTCGTTTAGTTTTGTTGTTCCAGACACGCACGCAAACTCGACGCACGTCCTCCGTACGGGATACGATTCGGTTTTATTTATGTATACTACAGTCTATCAAAAAAGTATCCATACAGACACCAATTCCAACTTTAAGGCTGGATATCTCAGCGAATGCGTGACCCAGGTCAAAAATTGAAACGACATATTATAGATAAGCTTCTATTCTACCCAATGAGTACTTAACATTTCCAAAAAGTTACTTTTAGGCCACTTCGTTTTGAAGAATTCCTTAAAAGGCTCAACATTGATGACAAAAAAGTATCCGTAAATGAAAAAGTATTTACCAAGGCATGGCTTGTCCAAGTAATTGAATTGGCCAAGTAGACCATGCCCCACACGTGATTTTTAATGAATTCAATGTTTCCAGTTCGATTTATGACCTTTGAACACCATAACACAACGCCTCAACCATTGTGATTTACAGTCGGAACAATGTTGCTCGTATTGATGCCTGAGTTACATGTCTGGCATCTATTGTTTGCCGTCTTTTGAGCCAAAATTGTATGTTTTTGTCTCAACATTGTATAAAATACTGTACCAACACTCCATTGGCATCCAAATACAGGGATTTGCTTATTCCCAGTCTTCTTCTCTGGTTGCCTCAGAAATGAAAAGTTTGTGACGTGCAATTATGCGATGTAAATGTAATTTTCGAAGAGCCTTCTGAACAGTTTTGTTCCAAATCATATCACTGATGATCTAAACACTCCTTTTGCCAAGTTAAAGAACTCTAAGTATGGAGTTCTTCGTGACTTTTCAAGCAATCACCCTTTCATCATGATTAAGTAACCTCGAAAGACTTCTTTTTGGAGCGTTTTTCCTAGTTTTACCCTCGAAAATTCGTCAAAGTGTAGGACCCTGAGACTTAGTATGAGATTTGCCCTAGAGTTTATAAACTTTCCGAATTGATTTGAATTGAATTGAAAAAGACAGTTCTCTCATGGTTACAGTTGTTTGCTCTTTTTTACCGGCCATTTCAAGGTAAATGATGATATTAAGTTGTTGTCGCGATCCCTTTACACCCTTAATAACTCAAAATAATGGCTGCTTTGATATTTTAACTAATATGACCTAACCAAACCGGTGTTTTCCGTCAAGAGTGTCGGGTGTACGGATACTTTTTTGTCATTAATTTTGAGCTGGGGTTTATTAAAAACAAAGTGACCTAAAAGTATTTTTTTGGAAATGTTAAGTACTCATTGGATAGAAGTTAATCTATAATATGTCGTTCAAATTTTAATCCCAGGTCACGTAGTGGCAGAGATAATCAGGCTTAAACTTAAAGTTGGTAACTGTACGGATACTTTTTTGATAGACTGTAGCTCTTTCGATCAAATCCAAGAAAAATTCGAGCTCAGGAGGTTTACTTACACATTCATCGGTGCTGTGATGTAGAATGCGGTGCGCTTTGTGCTTTCGTGTGCCCGCACCATCGCCGACAGGCCCAACCCTTCCGGTGGGTTCGCCTTGATTCTGCTGAGCAGCCACCGAAGGGCATCGTCCGGGGCGTCCTCTGAGGAATGAAAAATAGGGGGGGGGGG
>KE525057.1:360400-427387 GCA_000441895.2 Anopheles sinensis | reverse complement strand
TTCCAGCCCGAGGGGTCGGTAATGGCATTACTTACCTGGAAACTCAATCACCACGTCGCATTGGGTCGGAATTTTGTTCAACCATAACCGTCGGGGTGTCATCAGGTGGCCGGCGCAAGGCACGCGTCTTCGGATCAGTCGCGATGCTGAACAGCCAGTAAGAGAGAGATAGAGAGAGGGAGAGAGGAGCGTGAGGAGGCCATTTGGTCAATTTTATTACTATTGGTTCACGAAGCGAGATGCGTATCCATAAATAATTAGTTGAGAAAACGGTAGAGTAAATAAGCCTGTTGATAAACCGCACGCAGACCAGTCGATGAGTCATTGCTGATGGGCCATAAATGGATCTTTTTTCATGTCTAGCGTAATTAAATTATACTAGCAGGAGAAAAATAAGCCGCACGTTATTTGGGGCAGACGTGATTCGATTTTACTCCCATGATCTATTTGTTCAATAGCAGATTGGAAATTTACCCAAGTGTAAAGATTTATTGGCAAGCAGAGGCATGAATAATGCAAAAACATATTGAGACTAACTTTTGTTTCATAAAATTACTCTCAAAACCAAGCATATGTTAAATTATATCGACTGAGATGTTAATATCTTATGTTAAAAACAAATAAAGTTAAAACCTTTCAATCCAGACTTTTGCTTAAATCTGTTCCCATTTATCTCAGAATATACTAAAGAACCGTAATTGTTGTGAACATTAAATAGATAGTGTCAGCTCACGTTAAAAAATTGTGTAACAACACAAAGGTCAGGGTTCACGGTTCGGTTGACATTTTGTTTTTCTTTTAACATTAAATGGGAGCGACTGTATGTAATTTTCCTGCTAGCAGCATTCTACTGCCCTTACAAAAACATGGCAATGTTTGGTTATCGTGTTTTTCGAAGCTAAACGTTACATTATTTTCCTTTTTTAGCGTTTCGTTTTTGTAAGCCACGGCCACAAATAACACCGAGAAAACAGAGCTTACAAGGAGGATTGTTTTTAATTCCTTTTTTTCCCATAAATGAAGATTATCCTTCGAATGACATGGGGCAATGAAAAACAAGAGACAGCGCCAACAAAAAAACATATGTGCACGACAATCTTTATGTGACAGTTTCAAGCTTTACCTTTTCCAATTTCAATGTAGGTAATTGATGATGTAGGCAAGCATATCAGTTTTTATTTAAATCAAGTTTTTCTTTGAATTACTTTACACAGACACAATTTGAGAACGGTAATATTATGCAAGTGCATCTTAGATTTGAAAATGAAAGTCCTCTCAAAATTCTGTGTTATGAAAATGTACTCAACTGCGAGCTTTTTTAGGCTGAGAAACAAACCCCATGGTAAAAAATTTGACCCGTACGGTAAAGTTCCAATCGAGGGTACTTTTCCCTAGTGCCAGTGCATCTAAATGACTCATCAGCTGTTTTTAACTCACAGCAATCCTAAGATACCGACCAAACTACTATAATTCACCTAATCTTCGGTCAACATTAATTTCAACTGTCAGCGAGAACGCAGCGCTGGCATTCCTTAGCCTTGCAAGATCCACGGAACGCCACGTTGATTGTACAATCAACAGTATCGCCGAGCTGTGGATTGCACTCGGAAAAACCAGCACGCTCGATTGCACTCCACTTTGCAGTTTACTTTCATTGCTTTACCTCGAGCGAGCGAAGTGATGGAAACGGGAGGTTGCGCCTTTTATTCGTGTCCATTTTTCTTTATGTTCAACTGTTTGAATGTAACCAGACGAATGGGAACCATTTCGGGGGGGATGTATTTGTAATTTATCTTTATTTTAAGGTAGTTCCCAGAACTCGTTACGCGACTCCAGAGAGCAAGGATTCGCTTAATCGCTTCATACAGCTGTGTTTCATCCATTCATTTCAAGGTTTCTCGTACTTGTAGTTTCCACGATTTCCTTGGGTAGAATGTAGAGCACATCCGTTTGATGTGCTTAGTGATGAACATAGCTCTGCTTTGACAGGCACGATAAGCCCAAACCAGAGCCCAGACTGAGAACGTAATTAATGTTGCTCGCCGCCAGAAGAATGACAGATATATCGCACCACGGACCATGGATCTATGTGGCGAACCAAAGCGTGAAGCGAGTGAAATTAATAAACATCGTCCAGCGTTGGGTTCGAGCTGGGGGAAAAAACGAAACACAAAACTTTGATCCATGACCTCGCCGGTCGTTGGTGGCTTAAGAGAAATGGTGTCATGAACAATCGCGATTGCGTGGCCCTCGGGCCGAGGCTTGGCGGACTGGGCGTCCCGATTGGAACGCTGCTCTAAAATATAGATACACACAAGCTGTTGCCCCGTGCCGGTGGAATCGATTGGGATACTTTTTCTGCTGACGTCAAACGAGCGCCCCATTTCACCTGAATCTCCCTTTTTCTTTTCTCCGGAGTTTTTCCTCCCAACCTCTAATCTACCTCGACAGAAATAACGCCAACGAAGCAGCATTGGCCACTTCTAATAGGCATGAAGGGCCCACTTTGAGGGAAAGGGGCGGAAAATCGTTCGCTTTATTTCCTGCAGTTGCCTGTGCGGAGCATTAAACCGTACGAAGCCTTATCGGATGAATCGGTACCCATTTCACAAAACCCAACTCTCGCCGAATACCGAAAAGCTGTCTTCTTGAACGCCGGCGAAGGTGGTAGCAGATTGAAAAATTAGTGCTGTCTACTTTTAGGTTGCGTAATTTAGGCTCATTTTCGTATCTAAAGGATTTGAATACCAATTTGCTATGCGTAAATCGTCCTAAGTTGTGGATTGGCCTGGTAATCAGTTAGACGGAGCTAAAAATGAAATTCCATTGAATTGAATTATGAACGTTGAAAAATAACAAGCAAACATTTCTACAGTGAAGCTAAGCTGACTCAATATTTTAATAAGTGCTTTAAAATAATATTTTAAACGTAATTAAACATCTTAAAATTGTCCTAATTTAAATCACAGAATATTCCAAAACAGTGTTTTTCAAAAGTTATGGTCAGAAAGTAAAACTGAAACACATAATTAAAAAAATATTCCAATCGAATGTTTACTTAACAAAAAAGTAAAAGTTTATGGTCTAATAGAGTAATATGTTTGTCCAAATTAACCTAACCTCGTACCCTCGAGAAATTTTTCTCGGAACCCTTTTGCGGAACAATGTGAAAATGTAATCAATTTCCCGAAAATCTAGTTCATTGGAGACATCTATTTTGGTCCCCGATCGAAAGAGTTGATTGTATTTTGTTTGCCGTCCGAAGAATCGATTTCACGCTCGTTAGGATGACAAATGTGCTATTGTGCGCATCGTTTTCCCCTTTTGTTATTCATTCCAATGCTTACATTCCCCGTCAGGACCGGGTTGTACAGGGGCCCGAACAAAAAAGGATCTTCCTTCCCAATGACGATGCGTCGTCCCGATGGCGCTTTATTCCATTTCCACTTACATAATTTCCGGCCTCCCCGTGCCCGTCACCGTGCAACCGGATGCACGTGTGCTGGCGTCTCCACCGGATTTTGCATTCGGCCGTTTCGTTCGGATCCTCCGGGCAAGCCGGCAGGATGTCAATCAATGCCCAATGGAGACGGCATGAATTTTCGTGTGATTATTATTTCATATGAATCAATCGCAACCGACACGAAACCCCGAACCGAGCAACGGCGTGCAACAAGCTGGAACCGGCCGGTCGTGGCGGTCTGCATGGAGGTGAAAATGATCGACACCTAATTAGATAACCAAATCGGCAAAACGTTCGTCGACTTAGACTCAGCCTTTCCCCGTAGGGATATACCTCCCCTTCTCCCCTTGGGTTGTTCTAGGAAAAGCTTTCCACCAAAGCAGCAACAGCTTGACCGCAAAAAGTGGATCGGACGGGTGTTTCGTTTTGCCGCCTCGTCTCCGGGCAATTTTATCGGACGCCCCAACCGGTTCCAGGTTCCAGGGCCGTGTCCGTCTTCAGCACGTTGGCAGATAATTTGTTGGCAGCGCCGAACGCATGGTAATGAGTTTACGGGACTTGATTAAATTTACGCCGGCCGCTAGTGGCAACTTTACGGCTCCGATGGAGCTTGTGGATGTGTAATGCAAATTAATTCCTTGCCAGGGAGGAGCCATGACGGAAGCATTTCAACCATTGCATTTCTTGATCGTGCACAGCAAAGGATAAGACGCTTGCGGAAGAATCCCTGTTTAAATTGCTGTAACGTTGGAGGAATGAAAATTGGTTGATTAACGAAGAAGATAGTTTCGTAGTTAAAGAGAAAAGAAAATCATATTAGAAAAAACTCTTTACCAAATTGGATGCAACAGTGTTTTTAAAGAAGCACGAAGACATGAAAAATAATCTAGGAAAGATAAGGTTTGTTTTCGGTAAATATACGATATTGTTTTCCACACCAAGAAAACTGTAGAAAATTGTCAATAATTTTGCAAATAACGAGGTGACAATTCAGAATCAGAAACATTAAACTCTAGAGACGAAAAGTTATGAATAATGAAAAGGTAAGTAAAATAAAAGGAGTTAAATACATGGAAAATAAATTCATAATAGAATTTATACTTGGTTTTACTTATTCCCAAACTAATCAACTATTAATTTCCTATCTTGTAATGAAAACTATTTGTAGAAGAACTTCAAAAATTGGGTAAAGCATAGACATTTAAAAACTAACTTTAATTTAAATTCTGCTTAGGTTTACACGGAGCATAAACATAAAGGGGCGGTATTCTATGTAAAATCCAATCTACTTTCATGTTACTCTTTTGCCCATAAAACCCCACTTCAGTAATTCCTTGTTTTTGTTGATCAAACCAAGTGCTTTCGTCCTTTTCAATCAAACAATGTCACATTGTGTGCGGAAAAATATTGCTCCGCTTGAGCTAGAAAGGACCTCACTCAATTAGTGTCCTGTTATGTATTACTGAGTCCTTGACTGCACCAAGCCGCCCCCTGCCTTGCTGACCCGGATGGTATGGTGAAAGTATGTGTCAAAAATTGGAAAACTCGTATACATGTTTGATCAATGTTTCTACTTCCCGGACGTACAGCGGCCCGGTTTTAACTGGAACGGGCCGGAGTCGGCGGGGAAACACATGTTCTAGTCCATGTTTGCCTTCCTTCACGGAAGCGCTCACAAATCGGCTCTCGGTGGTGTGTGAATGTTGTGGCCCGTGCTAAACGGTACACATTGACTTTCCCCGGGCGGGATTATTGGCAGAGATGTGGTTTCAAAATTTGTGAGCATCGGTAAGATTGTGTTTGGGGGCTGCCGGTGGAAAATGATTTCCTGGACGTAGTTCGTATCCAGCAAAGACGAACGATAACTTTTTCTCGAGCGCTCAATCACTGTCGAAAATAACGAATAGCGCCGGTGCAGCATCAAATTTGTTTGTCAATTGAATCGATTGAAATGATTCATTTCCGTGAGCATACTTGGTGGACCAATCCTACAAACCGGTCCAAATTGGTTTCAATGCTTCCACGAGATAATGAATATTTTCCACTCACCTTTGCAATCTCTAAAAGGTATACTTTGGGAGACCGTTTTTATCAGCAATTGGTTGGGTTTTACAAAACACCAACAAAACCCAATTCCATCGAAATGCAGCTCGGTCGGTGTGGAACGGGAAAGGTAATGTGCCGTAAAATGTTCAACAGCATTTCTCCATCAAGTTTATGGGTGGATAAAATTTTCGCTCGATACATACGGTTGAAAATATTACTTTCTCGATTGGCCGCGACGGTAGGGTTGGCATCGCGATCGGAATATTTAATGAGTAAACTTTGACTCCACCGTAGGTAGGTCCCAATTGATGTAACGGTTTTCACTTTATAAACGGCAAACGGGGGAAAAATAAGAAGAAAGGCTTTGATTTTTAAAAGGTTAGCTCGATCAATTGAAAATTGTGCAAGGATTTTTTCAAAGCAGATTATATAAACGACAAACGATAAAAAATTTTCAAAAGAATACTGAAAATTAAAAGTGTGGAGCCGTGGAATGTAAAATGAAATTACCTAAACACAATCTTTGATGAAATTCAAACAGAAAGATTTTTTGGTTCACTTGCAAAATTCCTCCCAGAATACAAACACTTCAATGGCCTTTCACCAAGCATACCAGCAATTCTATTACGTCGTTTTACACTGCTCGGAGAGGACAAGCAAACTTTGCCCACCGAAAAATCAATCAAACCGTGCAACCAACGTTGTGCTTCGGTTTCTTTCCTAACCGACCTTTTTTTCCTCCTACCGAGAAGAATTAACTCACAAATTGTGAACCTTCTGCTTTTGCCACTGCTGCGATTATTAGTCAAGCACAAGAACCCGCTGTCCATCCGGCCGCCACCGTTACCAAGGAAAAACACGAGTACCGAGTATGAGAAGAAGGAGTACGACGACAATCGACATAATGAAGCGGCAAGGGTCCACCACCGAATGCGGGATCCACGCGGGTGACAAACACGGAGAAAGCACGAACGAAGGACAAACCAACAAAGCCGGGTAAAGAAATGAGCAGTTGAGTTCCGGGCGGGTGGGGCAAAAATGGAAACCCCAAACGAGCGTCGAAAACAAAACGACAAGCTGCTTCGGATCCCTTCAAGCTGGCCATAAACATTCCGCTGGGATGCTGCCTGCCTGCCGGTTCGGTCCTTGCCGTGGGCTTTTTCCTTCCCGAGTTGCCGCGACAGGGCGCGGAAAAATCGCCAAACAACCGACAGCCGCAACGGGTTTAGATTGAGTCTTTTTGTGTGTGATCTTGAGCAGGGGTCGGCAAAGTCCGGCCCGTGGACCAAATCCGGCCCGCCAACTGATTTTATCCGGTCCTTAAGAAAATGTTAGTGCAACATATGAAAAAATCTTAATTCTTGACGGATTTGTTCACAACATCACTCTAGTTGTTTCCAAAAAATACACATTGAAATTGTTGAACGAGGTCTCCAATGGCATACTCATATACTTTTTTTAGACTTTTTCTATAGTATTTTCATGATCGCTCGACAATTTCCATGTCTCCAGCGCCAAAATTACGTGTTTATTTTACTCTCACAGTGAAGGAATACAACTTTCGACACCTTTATGAAATATAAATAGAGAACACAATATTCAAAAGTTTCCATAAAACCTCGACATTTGAGTAGCCAATTAATTTACAGTAAAGTAAAAAATAATTTACGGTACAATGAATCAAAAGTTGTGTGTTGAAAAAGTACATAATTCAATGAACATAAGGCCACATGGTTCAATTAGTTAAGTTAAGGTATAAAGGTCAAATATTTCATTTCATAACACAGTTTTACGTAATTTTATCATTTAAAAAAAGAGACTCGATTTAAAAAGGGTTTAATATGATTTTCAACACATTAAGCCATGGTTTAAGGTATCCGGCCCGCACTTGCGAGTTCTTTTCCATCATCTGGCCCTTTTCAAGAAACGCATGCCGACCCCTGATCTTGAGTGTCGCTGTTTTTTTTTTTACTTTCGTTCCACATTTCCCGACCGTTTGTTTTGGTGAGTATTTTATTTTTACTTTTCCACTGCCGACCATTCTCGACGTTGCAAGCTGTTCCCTTTTGCGAGGAGCTTTTTTTTCTTCCACAAACATCCACCCTTGGTTGGGAAGTTGTAAAAAATATCGTAAAATATTGAAACCCATTACGCTTTGATTTGAAAACCCAGATGAAAAAGTAATGTAATTTGTGGAACAACTACCTTCTAGGGGTGGAAAACAGGAAGGAAGTGATGGCGGGAAGGGAAGTGGAACGTCGCGCAGCATGAATGTATGCAATTGGAGGTGCAATTGTGCAACAGTGGCCACCGGGCGGGTGCTGACGCCGACATCGACACGTCGAGGTGGAAACGGTCGCGGAAATAGGAGGCGGCAAATCACCGCACCGCATCGCATCGCAAGGCCGGGTTCGCGCCGTCTCCCCGTCGAAAGGAGCAAGGATGTTACATAACACACAACAAAACCCCCGAGCGAGCGAGGCTGGGCTGGAGCGAAGCGATTTGGGAAAAATCGATAACCGTATGCGGCGTGTGATAAGGTGGCGCACCGCCGAAGTGGAGCAAGATTTCCCCACGGACGCATTCGTGGTTCGCCGCGGAATCAGCCCTAGGCCAAGCCGTCCTAGGGCACGCTACGGTTCCAGTGAGCCTGTCTCCGAACAACGAACAAGTGGAAAAAGAAATACACTTACAGGGCGAAGAAAGCATCCTTCTTGGACATGCTGCGAAAGGATAATGACTTTCGAATCGATTATGTAAATTTGTGACGCCTTCTCCAGGGCCAGCGCCTTGTCAACGAAAGAGTTCCCAGGCATTGCGCGGTGAAAGAAAGTGAGGTTCGGAAAATGGCCAGCTGTTGGAGAGGGTGCCGCTTGTGTAACACCAGCGTCAACGGCGACATGGGCATCTTCCGGCGATCATTCTCCCCGGTATGACGTCACGGCCCGAAGACATACCAGAGACCGTTTCTCATCAGCAGATTTACCCGCGCAATCGTGAGCTATTCTTTTTTCGTTGTTGCTATTTCTTTTACCACACACACACACAGACACGCCGATGAAGGACACCGATTCGCTTACCGTTTTCGACGCAGGAAATAATTTTGCCCTTCCGCCGGCGAAGGTTCGACTCGAGGTTGCTCTCGTCGCCGTAGTCCTCGTTGCCGGTGTCCTCCGACTCCTGATGGACATCCTCGATGATGCCACTGTCGTGGATGTTTTCGTTCGTGATCAGCAGCGGATGCTGCTCCATGGTTTCGGTATTAGTTTAGTCACTGTGCAGTTTGTCGTTTGCGATAACCCGATTCCACCGCGCGTGCATCAAGAAAGGTAAACAACCATCGAAGTCACCGCTTGTTTGCTTCGTTCACTAAATAAGTTACATCCTTTCACTAGCACTTGCACTGGGGAAAACTAATCGGAGGAGATGAATGAACCGTTTACAATTAAATCAAACGTCACAGTATGAAAAGAAACGAAATCAAATATAAAACATGTCACGTAAGAAGGGAAAACTCCTTCTGAATCGAAGGTTCTCGCCCGCCTTTCGGGCATGCGGAATGTGTGATGAATTTTCTTCTCCTTCAACACCTTGCACCGTTTTGGTTTAGACTTTTTTCCATTCCCAGAACGCCACTCGCCTCAGTAATCAACCATTTTCCCATTTAATGGCACTTCCTGGCCACCATGCCTGGCATGCAAGCGTAACATTTTTGTTTTTGTTCTATGTTGATGTGTTGATAACCTCCAGCGCGAAGCGCGAGACCGATTAAGGAATCCCAGAAGGGCTCGTTGTTGGCGTTGTTTTTCCTTCTATTTTCTTTCTACTGCTCCACGGAAAAGGTAAATTTTCCAAACACGCAACCGTAACATCACCGTAACTCACAGACACAAACACCCGAATACAACGTCACACAAGCGTACGTAAACAACACATCTTCCAACGTCGCCTTCTTCAAGGCGAATATTTATGCCTTTTTGGGGTGGCTTACACCATATCGTAATTCCGCAACTTATCGTCTCAGACGAATCGTTGGAAGTTGGCTTTTCTTTCTCACCAATCCTACCGCATGACCTTTCCGCGTGGAGGAAAGAAAACGGAGTGGTAGAAAACACATCACACACAACTTCTCCGTCGTGCTGTAGTGGAACGTTATGTGTGTGCATATGGCTTTGATTATGATTTTTCTCTGCTCCCCGGGCCGGGAGTGAAGCGGAAAAACTGACACTGGTTCCGCAGCGTCGGGGGAATCGAAATGCCAAAGGTTTTTTCACTCGCACAGCAGGATGTGCCATATTTTGCGCATTACGATTCTCCGACGCGGAAAATCAATCGCACACCGAAAATCGGGCGGGAGGGAAAAAAGTAATTGAATAAATATTCCATCAGCCCTGATGATAGATGGCGACCACTGGAGATGTTTCACGCACTCGGCCACTTTTCTGTGCCTTTTCCGGGGGGAAATATTTATCACTTTCTCGGCAACGGACGGGAAAGAAAAACGGACTACCGAACTCGTGACAAGGGAATACACAGACACTGACATGCGAGATTTTTCATCGGCTACCACCCCCTGTTTTTCCACTTGACAACGAGCTCCTTTCTCGGGCTACTCCGACGCAACTGTCACAAAACTCCCGTCCATTGGCATCGGCGGTGATGCACACTGCCCCTGCTGCAGCTGTGTGCGTGCGTACTCACAATATGAAGTCCTGCCGATTGCGTTTCTTTTTTTTCCCCGTGTGGAGGAACTGTCTCCCACCACTCTTTTCGCTTTGTTTGTTTTAATGATCACGGAACGCTGGAAACGCGTGACCGCCTCGGGAAAACTCTGGACCACGAATGAACGGACCGCTTCGTGTCGGACGGCACGAGACCGTCCTGTCGTGCCAACGTGGGCCCGTGCGTCTGTACTGGTGCGAGGACAGGTGATGCCGTTTCGCTGCGCGTTACTGCGCCGTCGCCAGAATGCCGGCACAACGGCGCTTTCCTTCCACGTTCACGGATGACGTTCGCTTGTCAACAAACGAACACTCACGCGCCCACACGCGGAAAAGGACGCGGAACCCCGCCGTCGAGTCCTGCGCGACCGTTGCGTCGCCGTTAACGGTCACAAACACACACACACACACACACAAACGTGGCCAGCAGGAAACGCGGCCTCCGGGAGATACCATGTGATACGACGGTTTGAGTGCGTGATAACAACAAAACTTTGGCAGCCGGATCTTTCTGTTTAGATTTTACGCTTACGGTGTCCGGAAACGGTGGAATGGCGGCGTGCAGATGGGCTGTAAAGATAACGGGCCCTTCTTCATCCTTCCGCGATTCTTTTCTCGCGCAATTTTGGTCACTAAACTGTCCGATGATGTGTAGTTTTCCTTCGATTGCCAACTGTCGATAAAGAAGCGTTACTTGCTTATTTCAAATTCTCTGCTCGGAGCAAAACACGTGTGAAGCGGTCATTGGAACGATAGAGTTCACAACCTACCAATGTCGTTAGTGGATCATATGCTGTCAGTATCCAAAGTTTTCCTCAATTACCGTTACTGTGAATGGGTGTTTGCAGGGAAACTTTGGCTATGACTACTTGGCACTTCATGGAATGATCGGTTATGTCATCCATGTTCGGGACTTCTGATAAAACGGGATTGTAGTAATGGTTGTACTGTTGTAAATCATTTTCACACTACGTATATTCCGTTTTTTAAATGTATTAAACATATCTTCTTTTTTTGTGAGGAAGTTATTACATTTGTTTGCACTTTTAGACTTTACTAAATTTATTGAATTACTAACTCATCGTGGTTATGATATGGTTGTTTAAGATTAAACTATTTTGCATGTGGGAAACATTTCATTATCACAACGTCGTTGTAGTCATTGGTTTGTCGAGTATCGACAAGAAATAAATTCTGTTACGTGAAACTAAAAATATAGTAAATTGTACATTCAAGTACCAACACTTTTACTAGTTGCATGCAAGATGTATTAAAAAGCTAGCACAAGCTTTGAAGAAGTTTGTTGTAGTAAATCGGTCAAGCTTTATGGTGAAATCTATCCTTTTGTTCAAAGAAAGCTGTTATCCTTCTACAATCCAGCTCATAAAAGCTTGGGCGCCTCCATTGACGAAACACGCATGTTGTTTTTCGCGTATCACAACTTTCTCCTCGTTTAATTGCAACGAAAGTTGTTGAAACCATTAAAGTTGTGTATAATGGATATCCTTGCTTGCAATCGCAAACAAAAGACATCGGTGCAAGTTTTGGTACTATTTAGTACGCTAGCTGTTTTGAAAAAGCCTGGGCGGTAACATTTGTTTACACTTTTAGACTTTACTAAATTTATTGAATTACTAACTCATCGTGGTTATGGTATAGTTGGTTTAGATTATGAACTATTTAGATTGTGGGAAACATTTCATTATCACAACGTCGTTGTGGTTTATCGAAAGTCATTGGTTCGTCGAATATCGCCAAGAAATAAATTCTGTTGCGTGAAACTAAAAATATAGTAAATTGTACACTCAAGTACCAACACTTGTACAAGTTCCATGCAAGTTGTATTAAAAAGCTAGCACAAGCTTTGAAGAAATTTGTTCTATTAAAAACGGTCAAGCTTTATGCTAAAATCTATCTTTTTATTCTAAGAAAGCTGTTTCCGTCTACAATCCAGCTCATAAAAGCTTGGGCGCCTCCATTGACGAAACACGCACGTTGTGTTTCGCGTATCAGAACTTTCTCCTAGTCTAAATGTATCGAAAGTTGTTGAAACCATTAAAGTTGTGTGCATGGATTATCCTTGTTTGCAATCGCAAACAAAAGATGTTGGTTCAAGTTTTAGTACTACTTAGTACGCTAGCTTTTTTAAAAAGTCCTGGGCGCCTCCATAAAAAAGAAATTCGTTTTATTTGCCGCACCTTTGTCCGTAAAATTCTCATTACCAGCAAATGTTTAATGTTATAAGGAATCGAAACTTTTAGTATACATTAAATACGTTACTTCTTTTTTCTTCCTTTTGGCGTAACGACCTCTTGGTCATGCGGCACTTCACGGAATGATCGGTTATGCCATCCATGTTAAGGACTTCTCATATAACGGGATTGTATTAATGCTTGTACTGTTGTGTATCATTTTCACACTAGGTATAATCTTTTTTTTACTTTATTAAACATATCTTCTATATTCTGTGGGGAAGTTATTTCATTTGTATATACTTTTAGACTTTACTTAATTTATTGAATTACTAACTCATCGTGGTCATGGTATGGTTGGTTCAGATTATGAACTATTTTGTATATGGGAAACATTTCATTATCACAACGCCGTTGTAGTCACTGGTTCGTCGACAAGAAATAAACTCTGTTGGCTGAAACTAAAAATATAGTAAATTGTACACTCAAGTACCAACACTTGTACAAGTTCCATGCAAGTTGTATTAAAAAGCTAGCACAAGCTTTGAAGAAATTTGTTCTATTAAAAACGGTCAAGCTTTATGCTAAAATCTATCTTTTCGTTCTAAGAAAGCTGTTATCCTTCTACAATCCAGCTCATAAAAGCTTGGGCGCCTCCATTGACGAAACACGCACGTTGTGTTTCGCGTATCAAAGCTTTCTCCCCGTTTAAATGCATCGAAAGTTGTTGAAAACATTAAAGCTGTGTGCATGGAATATCCTTGCTTGCAATCGCAAACAAAAGATGTTGGTTCCAGTTTTAGCACTATTTAGTACGCTAGCTGTTTTGAAAAAGCCTGGGCGCCTCCATCAACATCCATTTTGCAGTGAAATTATTTTTATTTACCAGACCATTGTCCATTTCCATCAAATTTTTAATGTTATAAATAATTGAAACTATTAGGATTCTTTAAATACGTTACATGAAATGAAATTTATAAGTATATTAAAAGTTTTTCTGCTCCAAAATGTTAGTAATAATTTTTTTTACTTCACCATGAAGGAAAACAACTTGTGCCACAAAGTATCCCTCCGTTTTCAAACCACACTAAATAAAAAAATTAAGCAGTAATTTGTTCAATCTGGTTTACTTTGGCAAAGTTGTAAACAGATTTTTTTTATGAATCAAATTATGTCTACCACCAATCATTCCACCATCAGAACTGCTTAACTAGAACCAAAGAACATTTCGTATAATCATGCTGTTTATTTCATTTTTAATTTCCTATATCAGCTCTAATTATCAGCTTTAAAATTATAACTTTTCATCGCTTCCCTCAGACCTCAACTCATTACCAAAAGGACGGTGGAAAGTGGAGATACCAGCGTACGGGTCGAAAAATTTCACCTCAAAGGCAGACATCAACTGCTGAAAATGTGATCACTAATTATGCAAATCTAATTGGACATGCAAATTGAATGCTCGTCTTCGCGGGCAGAGCCGAACGTCTTGCAATGCGCGCGCCCGACATGCTGCTTCCCAAAACAAGCGCTTTTCCTCGCATTCGCAAATCCTTGCATCAAATCTCGAATTTCGTAAACATTGCTCCGGTTTCGCTCTGATTGCCGAGCGTGTCAAGTGTCAAACGGGCGAAGGACAAGAAACAGAGGGGAGAGCGAGAGAAGTGTTGCGTTTGTCTTGAGTCAAAAGCCAGCACACCTGCTCCATCTAGGATCTTCTCGCTTGGGAAAGGCTGCATGGTTTAAATTTGGAACATTAAAGTGCATTTCCGTATCTTCACCTGTTGCCTGTTGCAAAAAGCGTACCATGAGGCGTTCAACACACTATCATCACAACAGACCGACAACGATAAACTATAATCATTTTTAATCCCATCGTGGGAATGGGTTTCGGCATGTGCTTTTGAGAGTCCTCTTTTTCTGGATGGCAGAACGAGATGATCAACCGGATCGAGCGTTGAATGGCATCGAGACACGATTGCACCGTAACCCGTGATAATACGTGACGATAGCGGAGAGGGATATCTTTTACAACCGAACGGGACCGCCTCACGCCCGTTTGAAACGGGTTGTAATCTACCGAATGGTGCTTCCCCAACCGTTCGATGGTAACGACCGGTCTTGGCTATTTGGAGATCATTCACTGTACAAACATGAACTCATACATGCTCGACCCGGCACGAGCGTGCGGCAGGAGAGTGAAAAACTGGCCAGCCGGGGCTAATTGTTTTGCATTCCAAATAGGATGTCCCCGGACCGGACATGGTGAATATTTGCAACGGTTACGATGCAAACGAGGGACATTCATTGACTGACTGGAATGGACGGTCCGTGCTTGGTTGAGCTTCGAGCCGGACATGGACGACCGGTTTGGCCGTGAGCCATCTGGATCATTTACCACGCGCTATCGTGTTTGGCAACAAATCGACCAGCCGCAGGAGACACACCGACCAACCAAAACAAACTCCTATGGACACGCATGTACGCCCCACCCGAGGTACACATGATGCATGGGAACGTTTTGGACCGTTTGGGTTGCGAAGGCACATTAGGTTAATCGATTCTAATCAATTTCGTGCATCGCGTCCGGCACTCCGGAACGGAATGCCCAATGGGTTGCCCAATGGGTCAGCAACAGATAGCATCCTGTCGCCACCACCAATGTTCTGAGAGGATACGCAAGAGGATTTGGCGTTCATTAGTTTTGCGTGTCGCTTCACTGAATCCGGCGAATAAAACTATTAAAACCCACATCCGTGACGGATTCGAGTACCATCGTTGCCAAGCTGACCAAGCTGTAAAATGTAATGGAAGAGATGATTTCACGATCGCCTCTCGCGTTGATCGGCGCCAGCGTTTTCAACCACCATGCAACACGGTTATTAGGGGCGGATTATTGGCTTACGGAAGGATTAAATCCTTTTATTTCTGTTGTGATTGGTTACTTTGCTGGCCCGTTTTGTTGCCATCGGAAGGAGCTCAAACATCGTTTGCGTTATACGTTATGATCGTGCCATTTTTGGGTATCGGGAAATTCATTTGATGTCTTATTTCAACTTTCCTACACAAATCAGAAATAGTTCTCACATTCAGAACAGAGATGCTTGTCGGGAGAATGCTTTACGATGGGTTTGTTTTATGGGTAAAATCCCAAATGAAGCCCCCCAGCCGAAATCACTGTCATGGCTACACCATTTGTGGGCGGATGTTCCTAAAAGTATGCAATAGATGATATAAATAGCGTTTTGTGAAAATCGTTTAAATACCACCGTTAGAATTTGATGCTGTTAAATAAAGGATTTTTGATATACTTAACAGGATGGACAACATGAACTGATGCATTATTTGCATGAGTTTATGAAAATTTGGCTACGCAATCAACCTAGTGGTGCGGTATGAGGGTATTATTTTACAAATTTATAACAAACTCCCTTTTTCGGTAGCCCTAGCCCTAGGACTCCTAGCGCAGTCCGCTTGCTCCGGGTGCGCCACTGTTTCAAACTCATATCTCAGTCAAACTCATCGGATTAAACTGTCTATCTAGAATAGTTAAAACCTTTAAATGTCACCGTTTCTACTTCTAACTGTAATTTAACGGTTCATAAATTCAAACTGAATTCATGTAATACCCGGTGCATACCTTCAAGGCGCAACGATAGAAAAATATGGCGACGATGCAACGAGGAGGGGGGCTTCATTTGGGATTTTTCTGTTTTACGATTAAAGCTGGGCTGAAATGGCTGGTTTTTACTCAATTTTCCATATTCACCGATATGTTTCTGTTGTATAGTCTCTGAGAAATGCATAATATAAAACTACTGAAACCCTGACTTATTACCCGAAAAGTCCTGCACTTGCATATTTCCTACCAACACTATGTGCTGCTTTTGTTTGATAGTTTTTAGTAGAAGTAAACTGTAATGTTTTTTCTTTAATGTGGTAACATACGTCGAGGACAATGGATATTCAAGGAAAAATCCCATACATGTTCTTGTTGTTGGATCCGGAAGGAACGATTTATCGGAAACATAACTCAATAACTGACGATCAGCAAAACATGTAACTCCGACTTCCGTTCGATATCGATGAAAACCGGACATCTAATACCCTCACGCACGGAACTCCACGGTCGTCGCCGCAGCTGTCGTCTGCGGAATGATATATAGCGTGTGTGTGTTTGCGTATGTGTTTAGTGCAAGCCACATAAACCAGCATAAGTCCGAACCGGCTCGCGTGGTCTGTGGGCAAGGGACAACGAAACCGTTCGCTAAGCTTTCGACGCTGCGGGAATTGCACGGAATGCCTAATAAAGCTCTAGCACCGAAATCCACGCCGAGCGGCCATGAATCTTTCGCTTTGAAAGGGATTTGGGTCTGTTGCAACGGACGCCGTGCCTTCCACGCCCCGATGGTGGACTGCGTCGAGCCACCATCGACTGGTGTATTACATTAAATCTATATGCAATGGTTTTTCATTAGATTTCCGACCGTGCGAGAGGGGTGGTTGGAGGTGACCGGCGGGAGACCGCATGCAACAAACCACCGGTAGGCTTCCATCATTTTATGATGCACTGCAGGGTCACGGACACACACAAACACACACGAGTCGTGTGAGATAGTGAGTTAAAATTGTTGCAATATACGTCGTTCGCATGGAAGCGAGACAAAACTGTCGAGCATAAACTCATGGTGCATTTTGCTTCCGGCACACGGTGGCATGTGTATGTGTATGCGTTCCCCACCGTGCCCCGGTATCAATGTTGTATAATTTAATAATTAATGAAATTTCCAAACCACGCTGACTACCGTGGCTGGAAAGCGCTTCCTAGGGCCGGGAAAGGAAAGTTTCTCGCATCATTCACGAAACGCACGGCACGGCATCGTTTGTTGCCGAACCGGAGGGCCTACGCTAAGCTCCCATAACTCATCACTCCACGTCCGCACCGTGTATTTGCTTCTAACTGTTCAATCTATTGCCAATTATTGTCAGCTTTCGGGCCGGCTGGTATTTGCCGGCCGGTTTTCTAATTGAGTGCTTTAGATATTGGCCCTACCCCACAGTAATCCCGGGGCCGGGCCCCCGTTCCGGACCCGCAACTGCATATCGATACCGGATTATGGTCGTTAAATATTGGCCCAGCATTGAGGCTGGAGGAGTTGGCAAATTTTAGACTCGCCCCGGACCAACTCGCCATATTTTCATTCGCCTGCATTCACTAATTGGTTCGTGGAAAGGAAAACAACACGCTTACTCTTTGCTTTACGGCTCGGGCTCCCAACGGGTGGTGGTAGTAGGGCCAGGGAAAGGGGCGGAGAAGCAACAGGGGTTAGTACGCGCGAAACTTCCTGATCGAATAATAATGAGTCAATAGAATCAACCCGATACATGTGCGCTTGTAGTTGAGATTATTGCATTTGCATCGGCTCGTAACAAAGCGGCCGAGAATGGGAAAATTTTAAATGCATCTATCTGATCGGATGGATTATTATCCGTGCGTGTGTGCGTGCGTGTGAAAGCATGTGTGGTGATTTTTTTTCCAATCCTCATGCTTTGCATTGTTATGGCCATTTCAAGCCTAAGCAAAAAATCAAATAAATCATCGCGCACCAGCTGCGATGGCCGGTAAACGGGAAACAGTTTGAGTTCCGACCGAACCGGCGGGACGTGGGGCATTTGCTGGCAATCTATTCAATTCGCATAATTCAATTCGCCATTCGTGGCTCTTTAATTTAGCTGCAAAGCGCGTGTGTAATTTATCGTTCCGGCCGAAAACGGAACGAACTGATGAAATAACGTTTTATTTAAATTGCACCATCGACCGCACGGCCTGGCAGATGGCACGGGTAATCAGGGCGATCAGTTGCACACTTACACATACACACACACACACACATGTGTGCACGTGCCCCATGTTGGTTTGTTTAAAGAACCGGTTTGCATCGACGTACGTAAATACAATGTGAATGTATATCGAGTAAGATTTTTATTTTTGTTTCCAATCCATCATACCTTTTCGCTGACACAAACAGTGCGCAAATGTAAACGCTCATTAATTTTAAACCAACTTTTACCAGCACCACCACTTCCCTACCCCTTTGGAGGAGACATTTCCTCCGACGAGCGTCATGAACAACTGGGCGCCTCCATCGGGGTTTGCAACTCGGAACGCACGTGGAGATGAATTGCAGCCCAAAGCTATGCGAATGTTATGGCAGGCTCAGAAAAGACGTGCGTACGGTGTATCGGTGTTTAAGTTACCGGTTTGTGTGGTATTAACTTTGAAGTAAAAAGTTATAAGAAAAGAAATAGGAAAGAAGACACACCGTAAAACCGAGGAGTGTAATGAATTTACATCCAGCCATTTCGCAGGCGGGTCATTATGGGAGGGATGCGATGAAAGGCCGGCACGTGCTGCGGTTGGTGGTTGAAAAATTGGAGCCACATCGTCCCCGGCACGGGTGCTTTCCAGTTTAGATATAAAAGCAAATTATGCCAGAGTATCCCTTTCGGGGCCCGGATTTCAACGGTGGGCCGCTGTTTGCGTGCACCCAACCCGGTGTCGGTCAGTCCGGGGTCCCTCTTGCGGGACACTCAGGGCGCTCGCTTTGATGCTACCTCGAGCACGCGGGGTTCGAGGGATATTATACGATTCGTCAAGGGTCCGTAGCGATGGCGGCAGCGTCGGCGGCGTTTCGTTAATGGTAGAGTAATTATCAGTGCCTCGGTCCCTGCCGAGTGGTGCGCAAGTGTGGGTGCTTCAATCATGGCACGGTGTAGGTGGCCAGACAGACAGGGAAACCGAGACCGAGAGCGTGGGATTCGTGTGGCACAGGCTGCTGTTACTTCTGACCGAACCGCCAAGAACTACGTGCCCGGTGGCTTATTTGTTTAGCATAGTCAAATGAATCATACGGTGCCGGCGAAGCAGATCGTATCCGAGTCGGGAGTGACTGACACGGCCAGACTTCCTACAACCCACCCACCCGGAACGATCCCTTCCCACAAACGGTGATTTCCCACGGCATTCATTTCTTATCTGGCGCTTGGTGGTGATGCGAATTCACACCTCACCCTTTTTTGGGGTTGAATTATCAGCGAGTTTATCTGCCGACCGCATGACGAACGGGCACGGTTCGTTGGTTGCCCGCCTCACCTCCATAGGTTACCATTGGACGAAAGAAAATGTGAAGAAAGTGCAAGTTTTCTGCTCACGCCCAGCGATGGCTGATAACACTGTTTCTAATTATGAAGCCATTGTCAAATTAATGCAGCTTGTATTGTTTTTCTGGGTTTGCTGGGAAACCCGAATGTCACCAGACGTTCGAGAAAAACATATACCTGCGGATAGAAGTTCTTGGTTCCTTTCTACCCAAGTCCTTGTTTCTCTCCCCCCCCCCCCCCCCCCCATGAAAGATTACCTGGGGTTCATAGAATAAAAATGTGTTTAGATTTGAACAATAATGGACTATAAATTAACCAGACCGGAGAAAAGACAAATAAAAGTCACAGCGAATACCTTAATTGAGTAAAGAAATGATTCTAAGTGGTCAAAAAAAAATTGATTCGTTTCCATTTTTTCCCCCTTATAGTCTTAACTTACTGCTTATAGTCTTAAACGTTGGCATGTGTGAAGGGATTGTTGAAACGAGAGTCGAGAGGAGCCCAGTAGGACTATTTGTTATTTACCATTTTTTTGTATCAAATGCTTGCTATGGTTCTTCAGTTTAAGATGAAATTAAACAATGAGAAATTAATCATTAGTATTCAAAATGTTGAATGAGAAAAATCTGCACTTCTATTAGATGATGAGGAAATGGAATGAATTTATTTTCCCCAACCAATAGTTATCACAACCGACCAACTGATTCATTCGAAGATTTTCTTTACTCCTCACGATGTATCTCACTCGGAAAAACGTCGGTGAATTATGTAGAGAAAATTCTTCATCTGGTGGATAAATGAGTAAATGCTTTCCTGGGAATGAATAAACTTAAATGGTTCTGCTTCATTTTCAAGTAAATTGTGAAATTATTTGAGTGAACTTTCCACCGTTCACTGTCGATGACATGGACTTCGTTCAATCGTATCCTTGCTGTGAGAAAATTTATATTCATTTGTTTCAAAATGTTGGATGAGAAAACTCTGCACTGCTAATAGATGATGAGAAAATGGAATGAATTTACTCTTCACGATGACACTCGGAAAAACGTCGGTGAATTAATCAGGAATATGTGAAGAAAATTCATCTTCTGGGTGATAAATGAGTAAAAGCTTTCCCAGGAATGAGTAAACTTAAAGGTTTTTCTTCATTTTCGAGAAAACTGTGCGATTATTTGAGTGAACTTTCCACCATTCACTGCCGATGAGATGAACTTTGTTCAGTCGTATCCTTGCCGTGAGAAAATTTAAATTCATTAGTTTCATTTCTGAGTAAATCATAAGGATACTGAGTAAACTATTTCACGATTTTACAGTTCTAAAATGTACTTAGTTCATCGAAGATGAGTTTTCCATGAACTTTGATTTCCAAGTCGTATGCAATGAGATAACAACATTCATTTGTTGAGTAAACTGCAAGGACTTTCTGCTCATCTTTTGAACGTGCTGTGAACGTTGCTGAGTAAACTATACCGAAGTCAGTGAGAATGAAATGAAAATTCCACATCAGTTGTGCTGCAATTTTCACTTCAACTGTTTATGAAATGAGTAAACTTTATTAGTTACGAGTCAACTAGGATATTTCGGTTCATCAGTTGTGAGATGGTACAAAGGAATCAAATCATCGGTGAGGGTCTTTCATGAACTTTAACTTTCCCCATTTCCAAAATGAGTGAACGTTGCACTAACGTTGCGATGAAACGCTGAACTAACTGAAATGCATGTGTTTCACTTGTTAATCATTGCTAAGCAAAATCTACGATTGAAGATTACTTCAGTAACTGTGGTTTAGAGATAGTGAATGAATTAAGAAGTTGTTTGTTTAGAAGTAAGTGTCTTTACACTGGAATGATTGAATGTAGCCTGACGTCAACACGAACGTCTTCAAAAATCGATTCCAAGAACCAGCATTCCTAGTAACAGTTATAATAATATCGTATAATTTATTTATAATAAGAAATCCAGATGGTATGTTGGATAATGGTCTCTATTGATCCTTATTCATAGGAGTTTCTGCAGATCCCATCTAGCTTTGAGTCAATCGGCTTAAATGAATTTCCAAGAACTAGCCTTTAATTGCAACTTTAAGAATCTGGGTAGAAAACGGATAATCATGAATAATCGGTTGATATTATTTAGCATGCACCATTTTGTAAATTGCATGCATTGCATTGTGCACGCATTATCGTACAACATGATTTTTATGTTGATCACACGGGACATGCTTATTGTTTATTCTGAAAAGGACATGTAAAATAGGGAATATACACTTTTGGGGGTGTGTATATGTTTATGGTCAACGTAGGCGATTCTGATTCTTGAACATTCGTTTAACTGGTCGTCAACCTGCGTCCTCCGAAATCCGGCGGCACTCACCTACACTCGGATGTTCTCGAATGTGTTTGCCTTCGGCAATCGGGCGTGAGCAAATAGAAGTATTTTAACTTTTCCAAGACAAACACACATGCCCAACGCCCTTACTACGTTGACGATTGCGGGCGAAGACACAGCGCCATATTTGCCGGTTGGCTAGTCGTTTTATGGACTTGAAAAGCATGAACCGTTCATAATAAAAGCGTTCATCGTTTTGCGGGTGCACCGTTTTTTCGCTAACTCAGCACAACTTACCCCCGGTGTGCTGTTGGCGAGCTTTAAATTATGCGACAGGAAGGTACGTGGAAAGGGCACGCTCTCATACATACACACACACATCCTTTTTACATCGCGGCGGACCGTATTTGCACGGGAAACTTCGTCTTTGTTCGCGATGCGATCGTAATTTTGGGAGCGCGTAATAAAAGAATCCGTAACGCAGCGTTCCTCTCCCACGACCCTTGGCACTTAATGGTGGCCCACAGCCCACCTGTTGGTGTGGGCCAAACCTGCAGCGATGTTCATACAAAGGATGTGTAACTGCATAGAATTTCATAGACAGGGAGACGCTTTTTAATGCGCTTACACAGTCAACCGCACGAGATACCTGACAAACCACCGCATACTTTCCCCGACTGGGGAGTGAAGGTGAATTTTCCCAGTGATTTTTCGCGGAAAAATTGAGCCCGCACCCTAACCCAGCAGAGAAGGCACATCGGGGCAAACTTTTTCGATAATGAGAACATGGCGCCACGATCAACAAAATCAATCAACGGAATGAGCTTTTTATTTTATCAAATTCTCGCCCACCGCAATACGCGAATGGGATTGGCGTTGCGAAGGGCAAAAATAAAACACTCCAACGATATTGTTTCCTTTGCCGGGGTTTTGTGAGTGAGTGTGTGTGTGTGTTTGTCTGTTTTATCCTCGTTTTTCCGTTGCGTTTCAATATTCTCACCGCCGGATTGTTTATTCAATTTCGACCCGCGCTTCACCCTTCACTGGAGGATAAATAATTGAACCGCAAGCGATAAATGTTATTAACAATTAATTGGTTAAAATGCAGCGGTTGCCGGCGTCGCACACACCGGCCACATAATTTCCACGCGGGAATTCGAGCAGATGAGCCGGATATCCATGAAGGTGAACAAAAGAGGAAAAACTGGAACGCGGATCCATCGAAATGTTACTCAAAGTTTAAAGTGCCGCAAAGAAGGATGGTATTGTGAATATTGTTTATCACGATATGACTTTGGACTGAAAATATTTAGTTTAAATTAACATACAACTTGCATCAAATGTACATAAAATCACGTTTGAATTCTGTGTAATGTGGTAACAATTTGAAAGGACCGTTACATTTAAATCTAATCAATCATTTTCTCGAAACTCAGCGTACACCTCCCACTTCCATTAGAGATCAAAGCAAATTTTCCTATCCAAACCAAAACGAAAGAAACGAATCTGAATGGCCATCGCCAACGCGTATCGGTAGCTCAATTCGTTTTTCTTCGCGTTGCGAAAAGAACCAGATTTGTGAAAAAAGGGATTCCGTTTTCTTTCGCAAAAGAAGATAGCACGAAGCGGAAGTGCAAAAAAGTGGTCAACGGTCAAGCCATGGAGACGTGCCAATTGACCCAGGCTAGTCAACCTCGCCACGGCGTGGTCTTGTACTTTGGATTTTCCGAGGCAAAGGCAAACAACGTGGCCGGTAAAAATGTACAGCTTTCATCGAGAGGACATGGACGGTTTTCTTTTTGCCTCGTGTTTACCTCCGAGCGGGCTCATGTCCAGTTCTCGGGCTGGGTTGTTTGTCGAACTGACCTCGGAGGAGTGTTTGCGTGTGTGTATGTGTGTGTATGCGTGTGTTAGTGCAGCTTGGTCACCAGTGTGGTTAAACAGTGCCTTCCCCGTTGTGCCTGATGTTGTGCGATAAAATGGGTTTACTGTCGTTCGACGTCGTTGATACACTTCTTCCGCATTGGGACAGCTTGGGCCGGTGGAAAGTGGAAAATGTCAGACAGTCAAGTTTTATGGGTTCTAGGGCACCCAATAAGCGACACGGTCCAGGGCTTGAGGGCCCGGCGAAGGCCGAAGATGAGTCGGCAAGTGGGCGAGTAAGGGAAGAGATCGGAAAACGATGTCATCGTCATGGCATTATGGAGCCTTACCCGATACGGAGTCCGGCGCAATATGTGAAGAATGATAACCATTAGGTTAGCGACTGCATCCAATAAACAGGTGACAGATGCAGTTTCCTTCAAGTTTATAGTTTATTTATTGCGTGGTGAAACGATGGGAAATAAAAATGTGAAACATCGAAAACGAACAGCTGAACAATATACTTTTATTTATTTGCCTTCCCGTCATTTATATAAAATGGAGGTACAAATGGTTATCCTATTTGTAACGCCGGAACGAAACGCAAACAACCAAATAAATTTCCAAATCATTCAACACTCCGACCGATCCATTTCCCTGGAATGCAATCGTTTGGGGCCCCCGTTGAGTGTTTTCCTATTTTCGCCATTTTACTCATCCGATCAAACCATCGATATAACCCCTTTTTCCGATTCCTCCGACCATACCGGGGTTGGCTGATTATAAATTCTTCGTTCGAAAAACCAGACGATAGATGTTCACACTCTGTTACCCCGTACACCCCGTGGTGTCCAATCCTCTCTCCCGAATAATAGACTCAGATCGAACGGTTACCGATTGATCCTTGGAGAGCAATATGGCACGCATCGAGGCGATTCGACCGATTCACGGGATTCTGGCAAACTTTGTCCACCGTGCCCTTTGGTTCCCGGACGACAACAGCCCGACGTTGTCCGCGCGGGAACAGTGGAACGTGTATCATTGCTTGGTGCTTGGGGTTTTTGGAGTAACGTCCAAAGATCGATGCAAGGTCCACCGTTCGGAACTGCGAACATTGCAAATTCGGACATGTCCAGCCTCCATCGGGACTGTATGACCTGGGTTTCGGCCCGAAGGGTACATGGGGCCACATGGGTCGCTTTTCGAACCCACTAGGGATCACCTGAGTGAAGCCAAGCCGAATACATCCTATCGCTCGACTTAATGAGCAAGCAGGTTACGTCTTGCAAAAGGGCACGTAGATTGCTCGAGGCATGCTTTTCGTTTCGCCGGGCGTTGTCATAAATGAACCAGAAGACCATTAATTCTGCTTGGATGTTCGCTTACAATGCATTATATGGTGTATGATGCATAAGGCTTGATTCGTTTAACCCTTAGTTTATTAGTTTTTGACAATAAAATTTATTTTTCAAAAGGGGCAATAAGAAACAGCCTGTTGTTCATATTACGTTAACCTTGAATATTAGGAAAAACCCACCTTTTTAAATTAAGCATTGACGACTTTTTAACAAAGTTTGAACTAAGAATGTAAGAAGTATGCCTTTTTTGTTTAAATTCTTGATTTTCTTCAAAGTTATGGTACCGAAGTAACAGCAAAGGTTTAATTTACATGCCACAGTTTAGAATTATTTTCATTGTTTCTTACTTTGCTTGAATATTTCTTCAATTCTTCTTGCAACCATATGTTGGTAAACACGATTATCAAGCTTGATTTCATTCATCTTATTTTATTTACTGCGTGAATTGTAAATTAGAAGGCAAATTGAAAAACTCCGCAACGCAAATGTCTATGCAGAATTTCTCGGTATTTTGTTCGTTGTAACCGTTGTTCAATCAGTATCCATCGTCGTTCGTGTTTGGTTTAATCAGGAAACTCACTTTGTGCAAATGAAAGACGGTGTGTGTTTTCATAACACTCCCGTAAATTTACGGTTTCCTGGGACCTTCTGAGCTCCTTTTAGGTTAATTGAAGCATTTGCCTTTTCTAATAATCAGCGCTACATTTTCGGGAGCCGATCGAGCAAATCAATCATTTCCTAACGTTCGGTACATTGCGTTACATACCACCCGCGTTGAATAAAGCGGCTTGGGAGTATCGTGTCAAAGGCAGCAGTTTTCCCCCCTCGTTGTTCGCTCAACGATAAAAATGAACGTAACAAATACCCCCGACCGATTTTGCCAGTTGCAGATTTGTTGCTCCACGGCGCCCGTTTAAATTTTGCGAAACTATTTCAATCAATCAACTCACGGGACGGTGGATACGGGATGAAACCGGCAGGGCAGGGTGAACATGTTTTCACCGAAAAACTGTACGGCAAACTTCCATCGTTGTGTCGGCCCGGTGCTGCATTGATGCACCGGAAAAGCGGTCCGTCGCTTCACCGTTCACACTTCCCAGGACCGGCAAACCATTCATTGGCTTTGGAGCACTTTTGCAGCTGTTTGTGTGGATACATGGAAATTGAATTAGCCCTTTCCGCGCGCCCGGTAGAAGGCCACCCGGAACATAAACACGCTCCAGTGCTTGCATTGTCTGAGGACCATTTGAAGGTTTACCTTTCATCCCAATTTACATCCTTTTTTAATCGCCCGGTACAGTGATTTCCCACCTTCGCAGCGGCGTGCTTTTGTTTTACAAAAATATGAATCCCGCTCGGAAACCGGACGAAACTCGATGGTCATGTCATCCCGTTTGTCGTCTCTTAATAATGGACCACGTTTGACGAGAAGTTGCACAAAGTGTGGGTGATTTTTTGTTTTACTCTTTTGTTTTTGGTTTGACTTGTCAGCAACATGGATTTGCATATTGTATCGGGCAAGCTCTACTAGTCTGTTTGAGGAATCAATTTCCGGTGGTGAGAAAAATTGGTAAAAAGCTGAAACCACGTGTACGTGCAGGTTGATATTTTATGAGATACAAAAGAAATTTTTCCAATCACCTTACAAAACGAAAACCTCTTTCCTCGTCCAATTGCATTGTTAATCCCGAATTCAGCTAAAAACGATCTCACACCGGCAGTCATTGTGGAAAAGAATGATGCGCACATGCACCCACAATGCATCACCTTTTGGCCAGTACAGTACGTGAATGGTAGCGATGCAAAGCAGACACCGTAATGCACCGGTCGGTCCGCAACAAATGCACTCGGACCGGGCCGCATATGCCGGCTTTAACGGTCGACTGAATTGCTTTCCTTTTGGGCTTACCATTGACCTCTGCTGGTTGAATTTTCATTCTCTTCCTTTCGTTCCCCCAGAACCACTTCAACGCCACGAAAGGCCATATCCTGGGCCATTCGAAGGTGCCACATTTCCGCCACTGCTCGCGTTGAATGGTGTATCTTTTCTGAACTTCATCTCGCACCGCCGCTCGTTTATGGTTTTGATATTTGTTTTTTCTTCTCTCTTTCGGTTCGCCATCGTTTCCATTTTCCCATTCATTGGCGTACGGGGTCGGGAAATTTATGGACACCATTTGCAGCCAACGGAAACGAGCCTTTCTCCATTGTGCAGCAACATTTTTCCCTTCGCGGTGGCTCAATTTCAATTCGGTACATTTAATCGGAAAGTGAATTTTCACGCTTTTCCACGCCATGGTGGTCGGTGGGTAGCGGGCGCAACCCGTCCGCACACCCATACAATACCCGGAAACAATAAAATACGCATACCGCATCCGATTTGCTCCAATCGTCAACATACTACCTCGTACTACCTTGTAGAAGTAATATCTCGGACTGTATAAGCCCGATCGGGGAAAATAGCATACCAATCGAAAGATCTCGAGTAGATCTAGCTACGTAAAACGTTTTACAGCTCTAATGTAAATCGTTGCCGATGCCGGCATGGGTTTTGCCCCATTTTTTCCCATCTTTTCTTTATAGCGACCTGACGGCATTCGGTCAACACTTAATTGCTCAACGAGTGGGTTTAGCAAATTGAAAATACATTTGCACTTAGAAGGGTTTTGGTGATAGGTCTAGGCAGGTGGTGGGCAGAGGTCGCCAAACTTCTGTTGAGGAGAGCTAAATAGTTCGTAAATTAAGAATCTTCTTCTTATGTGGCTCAACATCCCCAAGTGGGACAAGGCCTCTCTCCGTAGAGAGTTACTGTGACCGAAAGACGGTAATATCATAGACCGGTGGTCAGCCGTTCGTAATAGCGGGGGGTGCCAGACTCGGGATTCGATCCCACACCTACGGCGTGGTGTTTTCTTGCGCTACCACTGCGCCATGTGCACCCCCAGCATTAATTAAGAATAGGTTAAATTAAGAATAGGTTATTAAAATATTTTACCCAGTCTTCTGATTCTCTGTTGAATAAAATTGTCAATGTTAAATAATGTAACCAGATATTAAATTTACAAAATTGAACGTACGAATTGTACGTCATAGAACGGACTTTGCCGACTCCTGTCCTAAAGCTTAACCTCCACACCACATGCACGTTAGATTTAGTTGCTCTTTGGATCAACACGATTCCGGAAATTATTATGTTCAATATTGAATATCCGACTCGTCCCTCGTCCGCTTCGCTTTCCATCCGGGTAATGGTCAATTTGTCCATCCCGCAACATTCCCGCTCCATTGCAATCATATCCCTCGTAGTGTAGTGTGGTGTCGGTGTACGTATGCGGTTTTCCGCTTCCGGCGTTGTTTTGGTCCGCAAGGGGTACCGTTTCGATGTTTTTCCGTAACAAACAGTTTGATAAATGAGCAAACGTACGAAACGAGGGCAAGGAAAACTTGAATGAAGGAGTGGAAAAGCTCAAAAGTTTACTTTTCGGTCTTGCGGCTAGCACCAGGCCCCTCACCGACCACCCTCACTCCCCGCGGTGGTTTGTAATTGTTCGCCTGCCGACGGACCGAAAACGGGTGGTTTTGTTGCAACCCCTTCCTTTAAACCCCAATATTTGTTTTGCCCGCAAAACGGACGCCCAGCAGAAGAAAACGCATCCATTAAGTGTTGGCGGTGCACGATGGGTATTTGAGAGCCCATGGCTGGGGATAAAATTCAACGGATGATATGAATCGCAATTATGACACAGTGTGTTTTTGGAAATTGGAAAATATTCCCTGTGCATTTACATACTAAAAACTACTCAATTACTTAATTTATTATTTTCGAGGTCAAGAAATTCAAGAAATTTAAGTAAACTTTAATTGCCTGAATATTGTGATGCACGATGGAGACGCCTGGTACGTGGTAATCAATTAATAAAATAAAATAAAATAAAATTAAAAAATAATAAAATTACTCGTATAAACAATAGTCAGCAACAAAAGACAGCATCGAAGGCTAAATAGTGGATAACAACTGAGTTTGTTTGTTAAAGCAATACAAAAATACCTTTCGTGATCTGTTTTAAGTTGCATGGTCCCTCCCATGGTGCAACGATTACGGTGCGATTTCCAACACGCACGAGTTTTGTTAAAGCATACTTGCTCGGGAAAGTTTTTAACAAACTGATAAAACTATGCACCGTTTAAGCAGCGTTTAACTTTCATCTCGTATAGCT
Source organism: Anopheles sinensis (assembly GCA_000441895.2). Lineage (NCBI taxonomy): Eukaryota > Metazoa > Arthropoda > Insecta > Diptera > Culicidae > Anopheles > Anopheles sinensis. The sequence continues at coordinate 398,038 of KE525057.1, read as the reverse complement.
TGTTCCTCCGAAACATGAGGGCTTTGTGCAGCGTGCTGCCTGAAGACGAAAGCGAAATGAATGGATACGATATTTTAACTCCTTCCATCATCGGGTTCTCTGCTTTCTTCCAGCTTTCGGGCACACTGGCTGACTGGTAGATTAAATATTCCCTAAAAGAACTTACTATAAAGCTGCCGGTAGCAAGGCGCTGGAAAAGATTGAAAAATGTGTACCATCACGGCTGCAGATGGTCCATCTTAATCTCCATCACTCAATCATTGTGCCGCCGCCGCCCTCACCGCCGCCGAAGGACACAACGAAATCGAGCGATAAGGGCAAGTGACCGAACTGCATGAATCACGCGATGCATTATTCACCTGTCGTCATGCATGGCCATGTACGAGGTGGCGGCTATTATTCCCGTAATATCGTCGCTTTCCCTGCGTTGCCCTGGTCTTCATGTTCTTTTATTTTGTGCAAATTTTCCCAAGCATAAATCATTCGATCCTACTGCTGCAGTCAAGTCGGGTTTGGGGTAAGTGCATCGCCGTTTTTTTCCTTCTCTATTTCCACCGGTGCATAGAGGATTGTACCAACTTCTACACCCATTAACAAGGCCACTGTAGGATCCGTTCATGCATATTTTCTTATCTATCCACTTTCCTTCCAAACGCAAATCCCCCTTTTCTCGACACACTTCTGTCCATTCCCTTTTCACGATCGCTTTTTGTCTTTGTCTCTTTCTTGAGGAAAAGGAAGTGAAAGTTCCTGAGTGAAGTCACCCCAACCGCCGCCCTCCGGTGAACGGGCAGGTCAACGAGAACCTGCTCGATTAACATGCAGGCAATGGGGGCCAAGTAAAAGCTGCACGTGAACTATCGTTTGGCTGACGATATTGGCAAGATTTGTGTGGAGCGTGACAAGAATATTTAATATAGCCCGCATCACTTCGATGATGGCGTCACATTTTGTCGGTAGAACGCTTGAAAACTATCGCAAACTTTAAATTGCCCCCCTCGGCCACAAAATCGGCAAATCTTCGGGTCGGCGAAAAATACAGCGGGCATGCTTCTTCCACTCTGTACCTGAGAGCAGGATAATGGGATAATAAGATGCGAAGCTAGAGTTTACGAAGGCGCGAGAAATATGTTCAGGAAAAAAGAAGAGATATGCCCACATTTCGAGCGCTATCAATATTCCAATGAAAAGCGATGTTTGTACAACTTGTTTTGGAAAGCTTTCAATATGAAAGTGCAATTTGCTGGGTTGTATTGTTGAGAACGCGGTGGAATGATGAAGTTAACAAGTTTGTTATTTTGTCAACGCGTAAAAGTTTCTAGTTTTTCTCTATCCCTCCATTGATATCTACTGGTTCTGTGAAGATGAGTTCTTTCAATAAAAGGATCCCCAAAAATTGTTTGCTGTCGGCATTAATTGGCCTCAAATATTGGACAAAACTATAAATTAAGGTAATTTAAATAAGCTTGTTCGATCAACTATGATGATTTACATTGACTCATAATTATTCATCTTCAGTTTTGAGTGAAGACAGTTTTACGGCACCGAAAGATTACCACAGGTAGTTAGTATAGATAGTGCAAAACATTTTAACATTATTACTTGTTCTGTTGACTTGATAATTACCTGTTTTGTTTGAGTTCTTATTATGTTCAACGTCTTTCAGCATCCTTTTAAAAATTTGAAAACACATGGGTCTTTGGAACTTGGTACATAATTCCGGTTGCGGGAACTGAACCAGCTGATAAACTGACAACAAAGACGCGATGGTAAACAATAAACGAACACAGTAAACAAACCAAATGCACGCGAAATGGTAAGGACATTCTTTTAAACACAAATTAAACAAATCGATCAATCCAAACGTGTTTTATCATTTGCAGAGCGTCACACTACACACCGACGTTGGGGACATCAAGCTAGAGCTGTTCTGTGACGAGTGTCCGAAAACATGCGAAAACTTTCTGGCGTTGTGCGCCAGCGATTACTACAATGGTAGCTTGTTCCACAGAAACATAAAAGGATTTATCGTGCAAACCGGCGACCCAACGGGAACCGGCAAAGGGGGCCAGTCAATTTGGAAGCGCAAGTTTGAGGATGAGTTTAAGGAAACCCTGAAGCACAATGACCGCGGCATGGTATCGATGGCAAACAGTGGGCCAAACACGAACGGAAGTCAGTTTTTCTTTACCTACGCTGCCCAGCCGGCGTTAGACCTCAAGTACACGCTATTTGCCAAGTAGGTACCCTGAGCTTTAGTGGTGTGTAAATCATGCTTACAGAAATTTTATTTTTAGGGTTATCGACGGATTTGAGGCGTTGGACGAGCTCGAAAAACTCACAGTGAATCCAAAAACGTACCGACCGCTGGTGGAGAAAAGAATCAACAGTGTCACCATTCATGCCAATCCATTAGCTGGTTGAAACACGATGATTTATTGTACAAGCTATACATTTTAATACAACTATCAATTTAAATACAACAAACAAACGTTTCTCCGGGTATAAACAATTTGGTCGGAAGGATTTTGTTCTCTAGGGCTGAGTTATTTAACTTATTTCCGTATTATAGTTTTCTTTCCTTATCGTTATGTATCTTATGAACTTACAATTCAAACAAAAAATTCAAAAAATATGCACTGAAAACGTTTCCGTTGCTCGGAACACAAATCAAAGCTATTTGACGTTTTAAACAACAACAATGTCTGACAGTTGATCATTCCACAGCAAGCTTCTTTTTCAGAGCCGTTTTCTTTATCCTACCTGAACTTTCGTTTGCCATCAATATTCCGGTAAAACAACACCGTACATTAGTCATCGTACAATTTCGACCTACGCGAAACTTGTGTTAATATAATGGAGTCAACAGAAGCTAATTCGGTGTCTGATACCGTCATAATCAACGTTTCCAACTCGCACAATGACACGGTATCGTTCGAGCGAAAGTACAGTCGTTCGCTAAAGATTTACGAGCTGAAACACAAGCTGGAAACGATCACCGGCGGAAGCGCCGGTACCATGAAGCTCGAACTGTACAGTGGAACACGGTTGGTTAGCAAACTGGATGACGATAATCAATCCCTACTGAACTACCCGATCGAGGATGGCATGCGGATCCACGTTATCGACAATTTCCAGTTCCTCCAGGAAAATGTGGCCAAGTTTGAGCTCTCGCAGGAAGAGTACGACAAAAAAGCGGACAGTCTGAGAAGTTTCCTCCGGAAAAACAATCTCGGTAAATACAACGCGGAAGAAATGGCCAAGCTGGAAGAAGAGCGAAAGCTTCAGGAGGAGGAGGACCGGAAGAAGCTAGAAGAAACAGCGGTCGGTGCGCGCTGCCGTGTCACGACCAAGGGCCAACCGACTAGACTGGGCACGATCATGTACAAAGGACCGCTGGAGAATAAACCGGGACCATTTTTCGGTGTAAAGTTCGACGAACCGCTTGGCGTGAACGATGGGAGCATGAATGGCAAACGTTACTTCGAATGTGGCCCGAAATATGGAAGCTTCGTTGCACCGAAGGCGGTTGAGGTAGGAGATTTTCCGCCGGAAGAGTTTTCGCTTGATGATGAGCTGTAAAGTGCACTCCAGCTGCAAGGCATCATCGAGTGAAATTCAATAGTATCGAAGATGCTGAGCAAAATTAAATCAAATCCTCTTTCCTGTATCTGGCAAAACACTCCATCAACGCTTGTTTAACAATAAATATTATTATTTAACATTTTGTAATAATCTTTGCACTGTATCTTTTTGTATACGGAATTTGTGTGATGCATGAAATAAAATATTAAATAACTGTTTAAAACTGAAAAATATGGTAAGCTCCGGAACTTTTCAATCTGCCTCATTAAAATTTAGATCGTTTTGAAAATGTCAAACAGTTCAAAACATTCAACGTTCATTTTGTTGTATCCGAAACGTTTTGATGCCCGGCATCTTTCTGTTGCGTTTTCTCGAAATTGTGTAGTATTGAACATGGACCATATTCCCGGCGTTCGTCGGCGTTCTTCGCTTTTCTCATCTACACCAGGTATTTGTGGTATAAGGTATCAAATGCAGCTCCGTTTCTCATTGCTTTCTTTTTCAGCGTCGGGATCAGCCTCCACAAGCACCGAGCAACTGAAGTGAGTCCTTCGACGACTGTACACAATCACCCTTTAGGAACCATAAACATGAATTTGTGCCTTTTCAACACGTTTACAGGTATGAAAAGCAACTACGCCAGGAAATAAAACAATGGAACGACCTGTTGCGTACAAAGTATCGTGATTTGCAACAAATGTGCTCTATCAACAACGTGGTGGATCAATCTGTGCTAACGGAAGAGCAAAGGCGTTATCTTGCGGATGGCCCTACCGTCGAATCATTCCTGGCCGAAACGAGGTCGTTCGATAGAGCGCTGACGACATACATCGAACAGAAAGCTTTCCTGATGGAACGAAATGCTCACATCGTTCACGAAGCAAAAGTAATGGTAGAACTTGCGCTGAAAGACTCCATTGCAACCGAGCTATTGAAAACAAATTCTTCGTGTCTATAAGGCGTAGGGTTTAATTCAATTTCATATCTATTTTTAAATATAAATATGTGTATTGCAGTCGAATTGATTCAAATGTGCAGGAATATCGTTGCGTTCAAGGAGAAAATCGATTTGTTTACCTTTTGCTTCGCATCGAATGACATCTAAATTTGTTTAGATTCGTTTCCAGCTGTCTTCGTACTTTTTCTTGACAGAAGATAAAAGTTGCAAAAGGCCACCAATCCGATGATCTCGAAGAGGAAACATTAATTAACATAGATTTAGTAATAATCCAAGTTAACGTAACCGAAAGGAACTAGTTTAAGTGCGCTCCGCCTAAAGATGTCGTTCAAGAAAGACCTGCTGCTGCTGCTGAAACCCTACTATTGGGTGAACATTCTGATGAGCATTTCGTACATCGTCGCAAAGCGAGCCCCGTTCATATGTAACTATTTATGGACTTATTTGTTCGGGCAAGAGGACCAGTGTGAGCTCGATGGCCGCGAAACGGAGATCCTGTTCTTCCTCATAATCGTGGTGATGGTCCGGACGCGGAAAACGGGCAGTGTCACGATGATCAACTATCTGACCTCCAGCTTCATGTACACCAAGATAGCCAACCTCGGCCTGTGGTTCTACAACGATATCCGTCTGGGGATGATCTACTTTGTGTTTTTCATCCTCGTCGCGCTGCTGCTGCCGGAACCGACGTACACTGGGCCGGAGAATGTGCTCTACTTCCGCACGGAGAACGCACTGGACGAGGAGCTGGAGAAGGACAAGCGTGTTGCCTGGTTGGTAACGTTCTACACCGTGTGGAACCCGGCGTGCGTCAATTTTGCCCCCATTTTTTCGGAACTGTCGAACGAGTATTCTCTACCGAATCTGAAATTCGGCAAACTGGATATTGGAAGATTTCCGAAGGTCGGCCAAAAGTATCACGTCTCGGACAGTTCTTTCAGCCGGCAGCTACCGACCGTGATTTTGTTCCGGCAGGGTAAAGAGGCCGTCCGCCGTCCGTTCGCCGATAGCAAGGGGAAGCTGGTGAAGTTCTTCTTTTCCGCCGACAACGTAAAAGCGGCATTCGATTTGAACAATCTGTTCAAGGAATGCAAAGATAATCCCATCAAGGCGATCAAAACGGTTGCGGAGAAGAAGAAAGATTAGGTTGAAAAACGCCCCGTCCTGGGAGGCCCGTTACATTCGCACCGCATTGGCATTTAGTGACATCTGCAAAGGATGAACCGCGACACAGATTGATGTGTTTTTATCTAATCAGTTCAACCTACATTTGAACCGCGAGTGCTAATCGATGCAAGCAAAGTTAAGCCGAGTAGGTTAAACCGATCCCATCGTAATTACTATCTTTTCGTCGATTGGTTGATGTTTTGTAAAAGACCGTGTGTAATAGCTTAAGTAAACGTTTTTAATTTATGATTTCATGTCGATCGCACATCCAATGCCACGTGTTTTGTTTTGTTTAAGTGTTTTAGCAATCGTAAGCAAGATTGTAAATTGAATAAAAGAATAGTCAAATAAACCCAAACGTTGTAGGTCATAAAAGAATAATGTTTAATTTATATTACGTACATGAGGCATTTATTTCAATGTTAATATGGCTACTAAAAGGCTAGTTGAATTCATTGAACGACTTGTGTAATGTGGGGTCCTTTAAAGTTATCTTCGGTGTTCAATTTACAATAACTTTCAACCGGCTGGCTAATACAAAATTTTCGTACATTTCGCACCTTTTTGGTTATTGGTCACTAAAGAAAATTTACGGGTGTATATGGGCGTTAATGTTTCATGTTTCGGTAAACATTTAAACAATTTTTATCAGTGTGCTTGAAAAATATGTAATCATGAGAATCTTTCTTGGTTACCTTCACAGAGCATCATTTTATTCTCAACCTCTTTCTTTATTTAAGGGTTTGCCAAAATTGTAATGTTCGATTGTTGTGGGAGTTCTTTTCAACCACGTTTGGGATATTGAACTTAAATATTTTTAAGAATTTTGGATTATACAATAGCAGCTGTTGCTATAAATTTTAAACAAATTTTGACAGTGTTGTCGGTTGAGATCTCTAATTTTAATTTGCTATAAATTGACGGCTCTCGAACGTCACTGGTAGTTCCGGTGTGAGTTGTAGTGATGGTTGTGCAATCTGGTAAAAGCGGAACTTAGTACTGGGTTCGATTTTTCTTCGGACCTACTTGTCAAGTTGGATACTCATTTTAAGAAGCGTTTCCCCATCGTAAGCAAATGAACATGATTTAAAATAAAAACTTAGGGTGCCTGTAAAAACTCGTTTCATTAAAATTAATGTTATCAGCTACAAAAGTGTTAAAATGAATGTTTTGTTTATGAGTCCAAATTGATGAACTTCATCCCAAATCGTGAAGCGGGTTCAACGGAACTGGGTGGGTTCAGTTCGGAACACTCGACACTGCTTCCTGTGCCTCTCAACTCTCTTTCCCGACGTAAAGATGGCTGATCAGGTACGTTTCGCTTACGATGGCGATTAAAATCTCGAATTTTAAGTGAAGTGTTACATTAAAGAACCAATGCGGTAGTGAAATGTAGTGCACTGATGCCGCTGCTTCTGAAGATAATCGAAAATGCTCGACGGCATAAAAAGTACGCCCTAGAAACGATGTTTTACCGCACGTGTAGTTCTACCTCGGTCGATGTGTGCTGTGTTTGACAGCCGATGTATCGGCGATGCGGTTTCGCATTCCTCAAAGCAAACTTCTGTGTCTCGAATATGATGAAAATATCATGACGGTCTACTGAATCAAACATGAAGAATGTCAGATCCAAACCCAAATATTACAAATCATTACTGATCGCGGACAGAAGCGGAAGAACGTGTACAAATCGATCTTGTTTACGTTTACAGTGGAGTGACAGAGTAACCTAACTTTTTCGTTTTTCTTCCAATCCTTCCACAGAATATCCGTGCGTTCCAAAAGCAGCTAGGTATTAACCTAAACCGCAAGCAGGTGACCAAGAAGAAGGGCCTGCGTATGCACCGCAGCATTGGTCTCGGATTCAAGACTCCCAAAGAGGTATGTATCACGAGAAGGGACGGGGTCGTGAACCACCCGAATGAGTTGAACGTGATGATACCTTTTTTCACGATGGTCTTCCGATACAAAACTGTGGAAAACTCTTTACCTAAACCAATCTTCAACTGACCCTTATAACAACCGTACTTTCGGTCGAGGGCCGCTTTCGAATGGATGCTAATGAACGTATTCTCTCTCCCGTTTTAGGCCATCTCCGGTACGTACATTGACAAGAAATGCCCCTTCACCGGTCACATCTCGATCCGTGGTCGTATCCTGACCGGCGTGGTGCGTAAGATGAAGATGCAGCGTACGATCGTGATCCGTCGTGACTATCTGCACTTTATCCGCAAGTACGACCGTTTTGAGAAGCGACACAAGAACGTGAGCGTGCATCTGTCCCCGTGTTTCCGGTAAGTGGTGTAACGGCTCACATCTGGTACAAAAAAATAATATGGTCGGTACAATGCAGATGCACTCGGCTCCATACTCTACTTCATGTTAGAATGGTGCCATTTTTCATCTCGCTAGAGTGAATCTTTCCGGCAGCGTACTATTCCCGGTCAAATCCTGTGATTGGATCGATGCAAAAGGCTGCTACATGGAAAACTTTATTGAAGATATCGTTCGTATGAACAAATGTATAATATAAGCGTTCAAGGTTCAATAAGTTTATCAGGGTTTTTAAAGATACAATACATTCTGGTAGTTATTTCTTTTACTAGCTTTTGCTTGAACAAGTTACCAGTCCAAGATTTGATTTTCCCATAAGTGGTGAACGCAAATCTGGTGCAAACAAATTATACTGTCGGTCAGTACTATGCAGATGCACTCGGCTCCATGCTGTACTTCATGTTAGAATGGTGCCATTTTCGTCTCGCTAGAGTAAATCTTTTCAGCAGCGTACTATTCCCGGTCAAATCCTGTGATTGGATCGATGCAAAAGGCTGCAACATAGAAATCAACATTCAAAATATCAAATACCAACTGGATGATATAAGCATTCAAATCCCGATGGGTGTATCAGATTATTTGAGTTAAAAATACCCACTTTTAGTAATACACTTCGTAAGCTTTTGCTTGGCCAAGTTTCCCACCCACGATTGGATTTTCTCATAAGTGGTGGAGGCACATTTGGTGCAAACAAATTATAAGAACAATATTATGCAGATGCACTAGGCTCCATGCTGTACTTCATGTTAGAGTGGTGCCATTTTTCATCTCGCTAGAGTGAATCTTTTCCAGTAGCGTACTATTCCCGGTCAAATCCTGTGATTGGATCGATGCAAAAGGCTGCTACATAGTAGAAAACTGTATTGAATTACCCTTCGTATTACCAACTGAATGAAACTTTTGCCTGACCAAGTTTCCCTGCCCAAAAATATGATTTCCCGTTCGGTAAACTGAGCAATTTAATCTAATTCTTATTTCTGCTTCTTTTGTCATCCATAGCGACGTCGAGGCCGGAGACATCGTGACTGTCGGAGAATGCAGGCCCCTTTCCAAGACCGTTCGCTTCAACGTGCTGAAGGTCGCCAAGATGGCCGGTTCCAAGAAGAAGTTCGCCAAGTTCTAAAATTTTATTTGTGCTGGTGATCATGTACAACAATAATTCAGCATTGTGAGGAGACCGTGTTTGCGATTGGAGCGGAGGAATAAAGATCGAAAAAACCACAACAAAAAATAATAGTGCTTCAGTGTTTTATTTATTATTTTGAGTAGTCTGAAATTCTCCCGCTCGTAACCGTTTTGATGGCCCCCTAATTGGTCCTTTCTGCTTCCAGTGCTCGAATTCGGGATAGGTTTGCTTTAAGGGAGGAAATGAAAGCATTCTTGGCGCTCTGCCGAAGGAGAGTCAATTTGAACTGCATAAGAACTACCAAATAAGTTGCCATGAAGGAAATGTTCTGCAAGGAATGAAAAGCATGCTACAAATGGGGTTTTTGCACCTTGGCCTTAAAATCCTTACTGCTGTTATCAACCCACGGTTAATGTTGGCGTACCCGTCCAGGTTCATGGTCGGCGGGTTTTTATCGATGGCGACCAGAAACATTTCCACCTCCTTCTGCGTAGCCTTATCGACCGCAGTCAGATTTACATTCAGCAGACGTTCCTGAAAGTTTAACCCGACCTGCACCGGTTGGGGCCGGTAAAAGATGGCAAAAATAAATTACTACCCAAAAGGGGGGAGTGATAGTAGGAGGGAAAATTATGATCAAAGAAGATCAGCTCCCAGTGGGAAAGGGGATGCGGTGGTGGCGTTCGCCATTCGCGTTCGACCTACCCCGTCCGTCTATATTGGGCATTCGAATAGGTCTCCCAAAACGGGGCAAAAAGCCCTAAATCCGCGCCCGTACGTACCCTTTTCGATGCGTGGTGCGCCTCGTTGCAGATGATAAACAGCAGGCTCATACAATAGAAAACAATGACAAATAAACCCACTTCCTTATACGTTGCGCCGTGCTCGATAATTTCACTCAGCGAACCGTAGGTGGCGATAATGGTGGTGAAGAATATTACCAGACAGTAGATGCCGTACATGTTGGAGTACGCTTTCCCTGCCGAAAGACAAAAGTGAATCGTACCTGTTTTCTTTCAAATCCGACGCGTATTATTTTGTAAGTTTCGTTACGCACCCAGTTGCTGCATCATGTGGCTCAAGTCGACCCAAAGGTGGCGATACTCGGTCAGTTTGGCTGCCGGCCGTTCCGTCGCCAGGACGTCTGTCAGTTCCTTTGCGAAGGCCTTACTCGCCGTACCGAATGCGGTGCAGTTGACGAACCTGTTTGGATTTTGATCGTAGTAGGTCACACACGTGCTTAAATTATGGGGCATCCACGTGCACATTTGTTTTTTGGACGAACCATGTTGCTTAGTCGAACCACGTGCAAATGTTTGAACAAGCCACGTTGGAATGTCCGTTAATTTAAAAAAGCTCGTTCGATACACAAAATATGGTACGTAAATGTAAAAAACGATTATTTTACAAATCATCAAACACATATCCTTGAAGAAATCTAATATCAAGTTGCAACATAATGAAGTCTCCCAGAATTATCAAAAACTTAATCAAATCAGATTAAAAAAACTCAAATCAAGAAAGGGCACGTTAGATTGATTTACACCAGATCGACCATTTTTGAAAAATAGCTATTATAATTAACGACATTCCGAAGGTATCTTTTTTTGGTTCATAACTTCGCTTACCAAAGACTACAGAACCCATTCAGCATCGCAATAATGTGGTAGTAGGCAAACGTGTGGCTGAACTGAAAGTCCGGCTGCAGATAGTACTGCGACAGGATGATGACGAAGCTGAGCGACCACGAGACGATACAGAGGGCCCACGTGATCGGATACAGCTTCGGGAACACGATCGGCTTGCCGGTGACAATCAGGTACTTGTACTGAAAGTCCGTCCACATGTTCTTGAACTTGGCCACCTCGAGCCCGTTGCGCCAGGAGGCAACCGGCAGCAGAAAGTGAGGCACCATGATCGACATGAAGATGATGTTGTAGATCACCTCGTCGAAGCGCTTGTCGTTGGTCGAGATAAACTTGATGATGCGCTCGCGGGCCACCACCAGCACCACGATCGTCTCGCAGGCGTAGATAAAGTACGCCCACAGGAACGCCCGCGAGCACCAGGTGAAGGTGGTACGTGGCATGTCAACCCCCGGCGGGCTGCGCATGATCGGCATTACGCCCATGATTTGGAACAGCACCAGCAAGCTTCTGGTGGTGTGGTAGAACGAATCGTGCCGATCGAGCAGGTCGACGTCGGTGGCGATCTTCAGCTTGCGCCGGTACATGTGCGTCGGTGACTCGTTGTCCTGCTCGAGCTGCTGCATCTGTTCCTTGATGCGCCGCCGATCCTCCAGCTGCTGGCGCTGGTTTGGGTTCAGCACCTGATGCCGGATCTCGTACCCGCCATCTTCCATCTGCGAGTGGATCATGTTGCGGGTGTGGACTGACCCTCTCGCGCGACGGATGTTGTAACCTAAGCTACGAAATGTTTGCCCCCCCTAAGCGCTTCAGATGGGAGTTTTATCTGAAAACAAATTATGTACACTACACTCGGTGGTTGGCCCCCTTTTCCGTCAAATCTGCACCCAGAATGAGGTTAGAAATTGCTTCACCCCCTTTCCAGATAAGATTTTGAACCCTATTCGAGCGTAATAATGTTGCACTAGAGAACCGGCGTGGTTTTTCTTGGCCACTTTTCCCGGACTGCCTGTTCAGTTCGGTGGATAGGGGTACAAATCAGCTCAGCTGATCCGAACTGGAGCGAACGGAAACAGAAGTTTTAGTAATGTACAGCCAGAAACAATAAACTGTGCCCGGTTCGGGCGACATCGACATTTTTATAGTGCGCCCATTCCGCCGGGCGGGCTGGGTAGCGCCGGAACTGTAATTAAAATAATATTACAATCGACCGCTTGGTGTTTGCTTTCGATTCATAATGCATTACGCGGGTTGCCTTGTTCGTCTTTGTCTTTCTGGGAGTTGCCGCCACCGAACGTACTGCACGCTGGTACTGTCTTCAGTAATGACCGTTGACAAAACTCGTCGTTGCAATTTCTTCTACTGCCGGGGGGAATTTCCCTTCCTTCTCCCGAAGGCTACACGCGTTTCCGAAGAGTTTATTTTAGTGTTCGTTTATTGGCAAGTTCTTCCCCCGTCGACTAGGTCACTCTGGTGTTTTTGCGTCGGTACAGGATTCCGTTGTTCTACTGCGGGGTACGCAAAGAGAAGATTTTCATTTTGCGGTGGGTCAATATTTTCTTTTTCCAACGTTCCATTGTCATCCACAGCTGATGGCGGATGGTTTTCCTACCTCAATTGTGCAGTGTTTCGTGATGACAGTAGGCCGGGTCGAGTTGGGTCCACGATGCCTCCTCGGATGGGATTTCGAGTCACTTTGTCTTTGTTGCCCAACCGTTTCGTCTTATCGTAGGCCGAATGGGGTCGCGTTTTATCTCGCCTCTTTGCATAGGTGAAGGAAGTATTGCGTGGCATCACATGAGTTAGGCGATTTTTCAAGTCATTCAATTACAACACGCAAAAACGAAATACAAAACACACGGGAACCGAAGGTGAAACCAAACATCTTGAAATTTGACAATCTAGTAATCATCGACGTTTGCAAACCTGAACTCATCGAGTGTAATCCCATGGAGACTTCCGCTTCGCAAAGGGCCGACTCCACCACGTTCGAATTGCCTGTCCAGAAGGAAGGTAAGTCAATTGGATTGGAATATTTCAAGAATGTGGTGTTAGTTGAACTTTCTTGTTTTTACTTTCCTTCCAGATGATTTTTACATCCTGACGGAGCGCATCCCCAACCGGAACAGTATAGCATTTCGTTTGCGGCGCTTGTTCCTGATCGACCGGCAACATCCTTGTGCCGCCCTGCACTTTCGCTCCCGTTGTCTCTACCGGCGAGAGCTGGCGCGCCATGTACGTGGCGACTACTGGTACATCATCCATCCGTTCAGCCGGTTCCGGTTCGGCTGGGAAATGTGGCTTACCTTCTACTTTTACACCATTGCGCTGCTGTTTCCGTTTCTGTTCTGCTTCACGCCGGTACTGCCCATTCAGTGGCAAGCGTACGCCATACAGTTTTCACTGAACGCCCTCGGATCAACGTCGTTTACTATACGCGTTTTTACGGGATACCTGGAGGATGCACGGACCAGGAACGTTGTTCTTCATCAGGGCAAGATATTCCTGTAAGTATTGGGGGGTTTCTTTGTCACACTCATCTTGACACATCCTCTTGTTATTTGACCATTAACTCTTAATTCTTTCAGTCATTATTTGAAAAACGAAATGCTTATCGATATATTTCTTCTGATTCCACACAATCTGCTGTTGACTGTGTTCTTTGACGAAACCCTGAACTACGACCAGCAGGCATTTATCATGGACATCGTCCATGGACTAATGATGTTGAAACTCGTCTCTCTTCGGCATATCTCCGGCTACATGGTGAACACTTTCGAGGTAAATCAAACATGACGGTTCGCTTAATTCTTCCTTTAATTGAAAACCTAATTTGTTTCAGCGCTTCAAAATCGATCTACTGTATTATTACTTCTTGCGCGTTGTGCTCATTTCGGTGGCCATCGTGCACTGGTGCGTCTGCATCTACAAGCTGGCCATCTACGAATGGGACGACCCGGAAAATGCTCCGGTGGCGAAACAATTCTCCTACCTGGACGCGCTGCAGGAGTACGCGGTGTGTCTGCATTCGGTGTCCTGGTTTATGTTTGCCTACAGCTTTGTCGACCATCGGGTTCCGGCCGGAACACGTGCGAAAGCGTTCAGTTCGGTCTGCATTGTGGTTGGATATGCTTTCAAAATTTTCATCTTTCGTAAGTAATAATTTTTTTTTAGTTTGTCTTAAAACAATGACAATAGTTTATAGTCTGTTTGCACACGTTTTAGTTCAAACAATAAATTTAGTGCAAATCATGAGCTCCATGGATCGAAAGTATGCGGAAGTAACTAATCAGCTGCAAACGTACGTTCGATCGAAGCAGCTCGACACGGCGGATATGAAGCAACGGTTGCTTTACTATTACTCGAAACGTTTCGAGCATTGCTTTTTCCAGGAGGATGTCATCATGGAGAGTTTATCAGGTAGTGAATTGAACCGATGTAAGGGAAAGTATGGCAATATGCACCGCTCAAGCGAAATTATTTTATTTCTCGCAGTACATTCAAGAAAATCGTCCGGAATTTGCTTTGTACGGTTCCTTAATAACTTTTCTGTTTACTAAAATTATCAAAAATAACATCAAAACCACAATTTTTTATTTACAAAAGTATTTTGAAGACCCTTCTTTTCTACACGTCATTGACATTTGTGGGGCAATATGGCCCGAACGGTGGGGCAGAATGCCCCGGTACGTAAAAATGGCGTAAGACGACCCAACACAAACCCGGTTGTTTTGCGAAAGGTTAGTCTATTTAGAGGAAGAAGTAACCAGTCATCATTACCATTACCCGTGTAACACAGTTTCATTTGAATTTTGTGGTGTAGTATTTAGGGCTTACAATCCTTTTTCCCTTGTTTACGTGGATAGTCAGTCCTCTCATCCGGTCTCGGTTGGGATTCGAACCCACGTCATTTTGAACACAAGGGCATTTTTCCTCACCTAAACAGGTGCGTAATGCCCCCTACTGAGATGGGTTCAAATCTTTTCTCTAATTAAAAATGCAAGGATTTTCAACAAAACTTCTCTTCAGTATTCGCTCAATTAAGAATTCAGGTATTTTATGAATATCTGCTCGGATGCAATATTACATTTCTACACTTATATATCCTTAAATGATGGAACGAAATCTTACATGATTTCGGACTCAATTTGTTTTATCATTTTTTTTCTGTTAATTTTCAATGTAGACCCATGAAACTCACAAAGCATGAATAAGATACGTTAATGAACACATTTCATTGGTTCATTTATTTTTAAATGGCATAATTCAGCCAAAATCATGCTGTTGCATATTACCCCACCGGTGCATATTGCAACACTTTCTCCTACAACGTTCAGAGACGATAAGTTTAGAATTAATCTGCTTTCTGCATTTTTCTTACAGACAGTTTGAAAAAGCGCATCAAGGATTACAGCGCAGCGACGTTTTTGAAAACGGTTAAAATTTTTGAAGGAATTCCGGTTGAAGAAGTACTTCCGTTAGTCGAAAGGATGTCGAAGGAAGTTTACCTACAGGATGATATAGTAAGTAAAGGATCAACAGTAAACCTTTTTCTTATAAATTTTATGTTGTAAGAAGTTTATGATTTATCAAATTAGCCCGATTCATTTGAATTCGAACGGTAGGAAATTAAAGTTCTCAGCCCCAAATATTACACTCCTTTCCCTTATCGCAGATCATTAGGGCCGGTTCGTTTGGCGATAGGATGTACTTCATAATAGTGGGCACCGTCGCAATCTACACGCACAGCCGCAAGGAGGTGTGCCACCTCTCCGACGGGGACAACTTTGGCGAGGTGTCGATGTTCACAAGGAAAAAGGTAGGTCCCGACGAAAACGACTTTCCTCTTCCTGGCGAGGCTAATATATTGGCAATACGCGCACTTTTATTTTTAATCTGCATCTGAATTCGCTCGATGCGTTCGCTGCAGCGTCCGGTCAGCGTGGTGGCGGTGGAGTTCACGCAAGTGTACATGGTCGAGCGGAGGACGGTCAAGGAGTTGTACGCCGCCGATCACGTGGTGTACCAGCGCCTGCAGCAAACGGCCAACGCGCGTATGCACGCCATCCTGGTGCAGGAAGAGCAGCACAAGAACCATCTGCTAAAGATGGGAATGGGCCAAAACGAGATCAAGATTATGCCCTGAGAGTAGGTGAGTGAGTGAGCGGGCCAGACGAAAAGGAAGGGATCGGTCCGATTTTTTTGGGCGGCGGGTTTTCCATTATCGCTTCAGGTGCCGAGCCGATGTGTGAAATTGATAATGCATTTTTGACACCTTGGTGCACCATCGGAAGATGGGGAAAGATCTGTTGTGTGAATCGTAAGAATGATGGGAAACTACTTTCATGTGCGCATACTTAGTTTGATAGGCGATAAGCCGCGAGCGCCCAGAGGACAAATGCTGTGTGAATCTCCGAAGACAAGTCAATTATCACAGCATGGCACAGAACACGGAAAATGCTTTCTTTCTTTGCTCGTGTCCGGGGGAAACTTACACCGACGTGCCATCCTTCACTTTTCCGATATGTTCTGGTCCAATAAAAATATGTTTCTGTTTGTAAAAAAGCAAAAACAGAACATCACAGCTATTCTTATTGTTGTGGCATGTTTGCCGATGTTAAGCACACGCATCGTGCTGCCCTCCGCGATAACCCTCGCCTTCTCGTCGTCGTCGTCGTCTTCGTCATGTTTGGCGCCCCGCGAGATGCTGCGGCTCTAGTTTCACCAACGACGACGCACTACATACATCATCAGCTGGTTCCGGCCGATCCGTCTTGTTCGCCCGGTTGCGGCGTTCCAGCGGAGAGAGCATAATACACACATCGAAAGCGCGCGCGGGAACCGTTCCTCTGCCAAGAGCCTGTGAAGACGGTCCGCGGTCGGTATTGGACGTTGGGTTTAGTTTTGTTTGAAGTTTCGTAACGTGCGGTTGCGTGTGCCGAGCATCGCGGGACCGAGTGATTCTTTTCGGCGCTCGAGCGGCGTGTGCTAGGAAGTTTGCATTCTGATGTCATCGGTAGCATAAAGTGGTGAACGGTTTTTCTTTTCGGTAACATATGCGTATTTTATGCGCTCCTTTGTGTGCATTCCGATTTTCCTTATCGTCGGCGGTTGTTTTCCTCCAAAAGTGAAACCACTATTTTTAAGTGTGCGACGCGAGCGCATGTTCGTTTCGATGCTCCAACAAGTGTCAACGAGGCAGTTTTGTGCTTCATTTATTGCCGAATCGGCGGAATCTTGACGAGATGTGCGAAAGGAAAAACAACCGCATAAAGATAACGGACGATTTGATGGTGGATTTTGTGTGAAAAGTTTTTTGTTTATCACTACATAAGATGCATTCGCATTCGTTTCCTGTGTTCCTCGCCTTAGTTTAGAAGTTCTCAAAATTCTTGCTCACTCTGCATATTTATGCTGTCATAGTGGCTTGGTGGAATCTAGAATATTTTAAAAGGAAATAGAAAAAAGGCAAATAAGTTTTTGGATGCTGTGAACTGCTGACATAGACCATGTGCTCCATTCAAAGTGTTTTTCGGTTCCTTCGCATTTCGAATGCGGCTCGTGGCTTGCGGATTCGCGGATTCCGTTACTTTTCTCCTCCCCGATTCCCCAGCCAGTCGATATGTTTTTGTGGCCACAATTAATCACAGTCAATTAATTTGGTTAATACATTGTCCAAAACGTGGCGCGGTTGCCAAGTGCCCGTCGTCAACGCCCTCTTCCCCATTTATTTCCCCGATGACGCCGTTGTTCGATCGATTGTTGATTGTGCGGCTAGCGCGTTTCCCAGTGTTTGTTAGTTTATTTTACTTTTTATATGTTTCTATCACCCCCGCATGCCACCGGCGCGGGGGTTTTCCCAGCTGGGATGCACCATATTTGTGGCTGACAGCGATGCGCTTCTTCAGCTCCAAAGACCGGAGGCATCATAAACCATTGTTACCGCGCGGTTCGCGATTTGAATGGCCACGGGGGTTTGGTGGTTGAGCCGTTTAGTTAGCTCTATCGGTAACGCATCATCGGGTTTTGTGCCAAAATAGAGCATATTACGCTCGTTAGAGAGGGTATCATAATCACCAGCGGAATCGTCAGGTCGCTGGAGTGAAGCTCCCACAATGCGAACTGGCAGTATGTGACGAACTAGAGAAGATACTGATTGCCCACATTGGGCAGAAGAATTATCGTGGCATGAGAATCTGGGCCATCGAGGCGCGAGAATCAGCAGTTAAACCAGTGGCGCATGAAAAAGGTGCGCCAGCATACTATCTCTATGTTTGGTCGTTTGTTTGAAAACGACATTTCGCCGATTCAACCGCCTCGCCTGTGCTATAATTGTCGACTCTAATGGATAGTTTTCTTTTCACATGTAAGATCGTAAAATTAATCAGTGAATGTTTGTTTGTGCACATAAAACTGTTTTAAAAAAACCGCTTTCAATGTAGTGACGTTTAATGGAATAATAGAAATTGTCTTCCGTGTGAGTTTAATTTGGTTCAACCATTTACAACTTTTCCTCCACGTGAGGATCAGTGCATTGTTCGTGTGCTTTCAAAGTGTCCTGTTTAAAATAAATTTGGTTTTGCTCTCACCATTTGATTTTAATGCTGGTTTTGATGGCACTTGGAAAAATGTTTTCTAGTAGAGTGTTTGGAAAATGATAAAAAAGAGCAATAGCAGAAAAGTTTTGGAATTAAATTGACAAAAAAAGAGAAAAAACTCTCTTCGGTATGAAAACTCGATAAAACGAGTGAAATTAAAAAAGTTTCGCCAAGCTTTCCTGGGTGTGTCACTTTTTGGGACTATAAAATTTAATTTTATCGCAATTTCTTCCGCGCGTGATCCGCCAAAGCAGTCAACTTGGAAAGTACAGTATTTAACGCGGAAATAGAGGCTGTCAGCGAATCGGTGAAGTGTGTTTGGCGATCGTGGAAATTTAATATCCACTTCCGAGTGTGTATCTGTGTATGTGTGTGTGTGTGTATCAGTGTCCAGGGATAAAAGAGGATACGCTCCTCCACTTCCAGTTGGACAAAAGTGGTACAAGTGTCGTTGAAAAACAAATTTGTCCGATCCGGGCGAAACTTTTCCGGCCGTCCATCCAAAACTTCATCCCGCTCAGGCCGCGTGCCAGGTCAGGATTGATTGTGAACTCGGTGTGACAGCGTTTGGAAATTAATTTTCGCCTTCGGCGTGCGACTTTCGCCGTTGGTGCGTGTATTTATTTTTGGCTCGCAAATCAAAAAGCGTTCAATTGAATGTGAAAGAGGTGAAATTGCAGCAAAATTATCGTCGACGGAAATGATGCTGCTCAGGTAAGGACAATCAAGCGTTTTTAGTTCATTCGTTACGCGCCGTGTTTGATTGTTTTCCCGGACGATAAGGATAAAATAAATAACCGTTCGTTGTGCTTCAAAGGGGATGTATCAAAGCAAACATTTAAGTGAAGCGCTTTATCTTTTGTTGTTCTCTGGCAAATCATTCCCACATTCACTGGGAAGCACCCATTAACGAACCATCATCGTTTATGGCCGGAGTTGCGCGCAAAAAAAAGGACTCGCGATGGCGGCTACTGTTTGGACAAGGCTTGGGAGATTTCAGCTCCTCCGGTCAGCTGTGATTCAATTTCAATTATTTGCGGCTTACTAATGTGGGTGTGATATTTCAATTCCCGCACTTCTTCCCATCCCGCCGCTCCCGGGCTCGGTGGTCATTCCGTAATCGGTTTTGCAATGAAATCTGCTTTCAATTAAATTATCGCACGGTGGCCCCGGGAACTGGGCCTGATTGAAGCACCGCTCCCGGATTATGGTCGTCCTTTATGGTGTGGAGATTAAATAACGCCGCGGCCACTGCCGGCTTCTGGCCTTGTTATCCTGCTGGGCGCTGTTGCCATGGTGTTGTATGTTTAATTATAAAGAGCGGGATTTGCCGATGAAAAATGTTTAATCAGAACACAAGTCCGCAACATCCGCGGCAGGTTTTCCGGGCGTATGGATTTTTTTTTGACACGCCGTGGTTTACCGTGAAAGCGGATGAAATACCGATCGGGTTGAAGCGTATGGTTGTTGTATCGGTCGCTAAGGAATATTACCCCTTCATTGCGTGCGCTTGCAAGAGAAAAAGATAAACAACCGACATGTACATCATGTTTAAATTATCCTTTGCGGCAGAGTTCTGTAAAATTCGACCAATCGTAACCATAATCAATCCAGGAGTATCGTTTCAGCAACAAATGATTTTCCTTGAGTTCAGTCAAACGATACTTTCCAAATGTAACTTATTTTTTGTCGGATTTTTAAACAAAATATTAAATAAAATACGAATTTCCCTTAATATTCCGTTACTCTAAAGAACGTTTGGCGAATCATAATAGTTTGCCGACCTCTGCTTGACACCATCCATCTCTGATAATTTATAATCCCATCCCATCCCTTTCGGGTTTAAAACGTATCCTTTTGGTATGTATTTTTACATTCTCTATTGAAATCGAAAAAAACCCGTTCATAAACTGTTTCATTTTCATCTTCTTATGCACCATTCTGCTCTGTGCTACCAAGAACTTCCCAAGTAGAATCCCAAATGCACCGAGCTTGTCTAGCATCGGGCAGATATCGACGAACATCAGGTGGCTACGGTTGAATGTTTTCCGTGAACTGCTGAAATATTCACATTTCAAATCAATCGAACACATGCTCATCAACATAGTCATTTTTCAACGGTTTTAATTTTCCTGCTTTCCGGGGATTTATGCTTGCTAAAAGGAATGAGTTTTCCGATCCCTCCGCGAGCCACATTATCGCCGAAAAAGCATTATCGATTGCGGAATGGTTCTTATTGGTTTGAAAGTTTGGTGAAAGCGGAGAAACCAAGCTGAAAAAATGGGTAAATATTCCTAGGCAAAACATAACCTCTACCGAGATACTCGCCGAAGGTACCATCAGAAAATAAAACAAAGCTGAATCGATTCCATCTCGAATAATCCTTTTACTTGCTTCCTCATAAAGGTATCGCTTGGTTACCTGCGCTTGCGGGCGCACTCCAAGATAAGCACTATTGGTTCGTGTAAAACTCTTGTTTACGAGTTGCTTTCGCAATTTTCCGACGCAACAAAGTAGAATGGACTCTGTAATGTTTTTCCTTCCACACCATTCACAACGTGGAAATCTGATTTTCCGTTATCTCTTCCATTAAGGGTAGCTTTTATGTTGCGAATGTTGAGTGGAGACCAAAACAACAACAAAAAAAAGGAAAATGTGACCGAACATTTTATTCTCATCACGACGCTGTGCCATTTTCCATTACAAAAGGCATAGATATATTTTTTTAATTCCTCCACCCTGCAAAATTGTTTGTATTAGCACGATTCTAAGCAGGGAGCAGGACTAATCCGACTTCTATTCATCCGTTATCTACCAAGTAGCCGACCCATCCGGAGCCGGGTTAAACGTTGGCTTCCTTTTTTCCCACCCAATTTAACTGCCTTCCGTCGTTCCGTCCGCCATGCGATGCGGAAATGCGAAACGAAGTGAAACTTTGTATCCGAAAGGCGGACATCGAAAGGGTCCATCAAAATGGTTGATAAACTGAGAAGTGCGCCATTTTCGGCTGTTTGCCATTTTGATAAGGGTTGGAAGAATCGGACCCAATCTGATGGGGATATAAGGAACCCCCATTCAGAAGGGGTGGCCATTCGTGCCTTTTAAAGCGCGCCCCCTTTTTTTTGGGGAGGCTACGTGCATTCAAAAGCGGCGTTTTCAATCATCTCAGGGGTTGAACAAAATCTCCTACGTTCTAATATCGATTCCCTCCGGTCGGGTCGTAAACACTCGCCGATGTGTGCGATGATGTGTCGGAGTACCGTATGCACACTGTACTGGGGAAGCCTGCGCCGACGGAAAACTCTAACGGTCACCAGTGTGCGTACGATGTCGCCATCAAACGAAATGGGCACCGGTCTGTACGGGAGATACAATCTTGGAACTTTATTGATTTCCATCCCGCCCGCTCAAGGTCGAACCGTTGGCGAGGAAAACGGAAACAGTCGGCCACCTTTTCTTTGCCATGCCTTTGGAGGAGGATCAACGTCAAATCAATGTACGCTCGCTTTTCTCCCTCCCCTCCTTAGGGTACTCCTACTATCTCTCCCCCTGGAGGGGACGATTTTTTCGATCATAAAGGCCCCCGCCGTGCGGTTCCCAAGGTTATCTTGACGATCCCGGTGGTATCGGTGCTGTCCCCAGTAAGAACTTGGTTGGTCGGGCAACAAGATGACAGCGCATCGAACGGCGGTGAAGGTGAATGGAAATAAATCATAAACGAATTTTCGTTGACAGCCGTATCAGGAATATGAAATCATCATAATCAGCGGCAATCGACCATCGGAGCTGGCATTGAGATAGTGGCTGTCGATTGGCCGTGGACGTTTGCAATAATTCCACCTCGGAACCGAGAAATGGTACATCGAACCTTCCAGCTTTCCACCGGCGGAAGGCTTAATGCAGCGGTCGGCAATGTGCGCAGTTATTCACCGAAAATGATCCATCCAATACTTCCATCAAATTGAAATGGTGTATAATATTGCTTATAATAAGTTTTAATTATAATAAACGTAATATTTGAATCCTCAATATTTCATAAATATTTCTAGTACAATTTTAAACAAACGTGAACCACTTGGCTCTTGAAAACCAAAATCTCGATCCCAAATTTGGAATGTTCGATTCTTTACATTGAGAAGTTTGACGACCACAGATTTACTGGCTTCAAACCATAAAGAACAAACCAGTCAAGCGTGGCATGATTGGCTGGCAAAGGTCACGGTGGCTTTCTTTCCTTTCGCGGTTCCAAACGTTCCGAAAGTCATCTTGCTCCGAAGGAGTCAGGTTTGTGGCGGGGCACAAAATCAATTAAAAAGTAATAATAATCATAAACAATAAAAAATCCGGAGCATAAATCACCAGACAACCATGGAATACGGAGGAGCCATGGTGGCTCCACGGTGGTGGAGGGTGAGAAGAAAGGGTGGCGTCTGGCGGAAATTGAATCCATCCGAGCGTGCGAGGAGCGGAGGCGACGATTCGACAACATTCGACTGGCGATGGACGATGTCAACGGAAATAGACTCAAATGGTGCGGCGCGGGAGAAAATGAACCGAAAGTGGGAAAAAGACGCGGATGGTGTCGGAAAGTGCCGCGATAATGTTCCACGGGTGACATAGTACCGAAGGGCAACCTAGCCGGGTGACCTAGCGGACGATAAGAAAGGGGTAATTTTAATTACCTTAATAACTGACTTTCGTGCGGCTCGTGGCTCCGGCTCACACTCTCTTCGTCCAAACGTGCCGTTTTGTTGGAGTCGTTTGTCACCCCTAGGCCAAGGGGGTTTTCCTTTTTTTTCGTCAATCCTCCCTCAACCCGGGAAACATAAACATCCACTTGCTGCCGGAGCAATTCGTGCTCGTGGTGAGCCGATAAAATAGACTCCTCGATTTTGCCTTGTTTCATCGCAAGTCACCTCCTCCGCGTTCCATGTCCGGTGCCGGGGGTGTGTATGTTTTCATTTCGAGATTTTAATGGCCGTTTATTATTTAATACAATTTCACGAATGGCTTCTTTCCGGCCTTCGCCCGTTTGCAGGGACGTACGACACGTTCGACAGAATTTGCTGGATTGAACCACTGAGGTTGCCAACTTTACCCACGAAGAATGGGATTTTTGTTTCGTTTAATGAGAAAACAGTTACCGTAAGATGGACGAGGCTTCGCGCGGGTGGAAGTGAGATTGTTTTGTGCGACATGTGACTCGAATTTATTGCATAATGCTCTGGTCCCTTCCTACGAAGAACTGGGGGAAATTTTAGATTCTAACCAAATGAAACATTAATTTTATCCTTTGTTGTACTTTTTCAAGGTAAATACATTTCTTCAAGGCCTCGAATGAAACCGACGATAGGGTTAAGGGTACCTTAAAGTTTCACATTTGATTCTTACGTGACTTTCGACTGAACGGAAGCGGAGTTCGAAACAACGGCTCATTTTGCGCACATAAATTCGTTCCGTATTCCCCACGCTTT
The DNA here is from genome assembly GCA_000441895.2 of Anopheles sinensis. Classification (NCBI taxonomy): domain Eukaryota; kingdom Metazoa; phylum Arthropoda; class Insecta; order Diptera; family Culicidae; genus Anopheles; species Anopheles sinensis. Next base: position 374,150 of record KE525057.1, on the reverse strand, counting down.
ACCGTCTTCGCGTTTTGGGCATTTAGTCGGCCCACAGTTGGATGCTTTTAAAAATGTTTACGACCAGCTTTTCCCACCGGGAGGGAGCTGGCGTTTGATGTTTTATGCTCGCGTGGAGAAATTTAATATCCTCATTTATCGGTACGCGACTGACTGGTGTGCGTCGAACGTAAATGGTGGATTTTTTAAAAACTCCCCGAACAGCCGAAAAGGGGATGGGGAGGGTGCCAAACGGTGGCCCACCGGGCGAGTGCTGTTGGTACTGATAATAAAGTGTAATTTGTAACCCGCACCGGGACCCTGGCGTGGAACTCACTGGTGGGTCGTTTTTCGGGCCACATAAAATACGCCCCGGTTGTTGTGTCCAACATAATGCTACCCACCACCAAGTAGTGCGCCGTGCACTTTGAACCCCCCCACTGATAACGGTTTCGCACATTCGGGTGCTAATTTTTTGATAATCTTCTGCCGAGTAGCAAATCCGCTCCAACAGAAGGTTTGAAAACAATCTGCCAGCAGTCCGTGCCGGATGCTGCATGTCCTCTTAATTGTTTCTCGGAAGTGTAATCTTTTCGAACAAACGAACAGAAGGCGAAGGGGGGGTCTGGGTGGGAACCCAAACGACACCTTGTCAGCTAGGACGTGTGTGTGTATGCGTAATCAATCTTGTAGCACAAATCAAATGCCGAGTAGAACTCTTGTCAAGCAGATTTATTATGTAACAATGTGCAGTTTCAGCACGGATGTCGCACAGTGGGCGATGTGGGTTTAAAATGGTGGATATAATTTGATTTCCAATTAATGAATATATTTTTTTATGCTTGGTACGCAATTGGTTTATTTTTCAAACTCTACAGCCTTCCTAGTTAAACCCTTATTACACGATGGATTCTACTGTCATTTGATTTTTGGATTTTCTGTCAAATGTCCCTGTTTGACATAAAACTAACACCGGCTCGTGTAATAACGCAAGTTCGGCAAAACGGTTTTTTGCTCTCATTTGTTCTGTTTTATATTTAAAATCACCGTCGAATACCATATTGTAAAAATATTAATAACACTCTCGGTCATGAAAACGAACTGAAAATTAAAAAAACGTCGCTTTGACATAAAAATGACAGTCGAAACCAAATCGGAAACGCTCTTGCCCGATCCCGATTTTCTAACCAGAATAGTTCTCCGAACAGAATAGAAAATCCGAAAATCAAAGAACAGTAGAATCCATCGTGTAATAACCCTATTATAAACAGTTCGCTTTGATTACAAGATTATTCCTTGCATTTTAAAGCAGACTTTGGCAAATCTGTCAAACGTAAAAATCAAACACCTGGATTTTAAAATGTTACTTAAAATTACTTAAGGGAAGGTCCAAAACGGTATTAGTTTTCTGTTTTTGGTATCGTATTTTATTCTTCTCTATTAAAAGCCTTTTTTAAATATTTCGTTACACTACTCACTTATGTTGTATCCTTTTCGCTACTCCTGGTTCATTCTGTAAGGTATGCTTTAGTGTTAACTTTTCCTTAATTTAATTTAATGTTTATAAACTCGTAAATGCTTTCCTTGTGATCGTAATCCGTTCCAAATTTGCATCGGTTAAGATTTTACCGATTACATATCATACATTTTCCACTGTGACACAGGGTGTTTGGAAGAAGAGGAAGCTCTAATACCGAAGACTGATGAGTGCAGGCGTGCCATGCACCATCTGGAATGTTAGGATTCGGGCATTCGGGCAGAGCGTATTACATCTTACGAAGGCTACCCTCGGTCGATGTTGTTCCTATCGCTCGGGAAGCAAATCGCTTTTGTCATGGTCGCCGTACGCGATTCGGCTAGAATCCTGGGGACCCGAGAACCCGAGAGACGCACATGCATGCGAACCATTACACAAAACATCAAGTTGATTGCTAAAACGTGAGGCGAAATGAAATCCCATCGAAATGCTCCCGTTTCCCGGGCGAACCATCACGTGCAGGTTGGTAGGAAGCCGAGTTTCCAGAAAGCTTGGGCTGGCAGGACCGGATCGGTGGGCCATCCATCTGAAATCCGACAGTTTGACGGATGTTTAATTGTTGTTCCGGCAGGACTCTGCCCGCTGCAACTGGTAATCCGTCCGGACTGGCTGAGACTGAGAATGATTCAGGATACGATCTGGGAACAATGAGGTTCCTATGCTGGCTTCGGGGTAACGGGATGTGTGTACGTTTGTGTCGGATGATCCGTTGGGTTTTCATGGGGTGCCTCCCGCCGAAAAGCTGAAGCTTGCTCGTTACGCCATGTCAGGCGTTTCGGGGAAAAGCTTTTCGTCAGAATCGTTGTAAAAATGGTTGGGCGAAATCGGAGAATAAGATTTTTAGTTTCGATGCCCCAACTCAGCCCACGGTTCGCTGCCCTCGTGTATCGTGCTTTTGTGACTTGTCGAATCCTTATCCAGTCACGCCAATCGAATGAAGGAAATTGATTGGAAAAGTCATTGAGCGAAGATGGATTGATTATAGGAAATTGTACAAAAACTCATCAGCATGCGAGAAGGGCAGGAACCGTACAAAGGGCGGCATCAAGCGGGCTTAAAAAAAGGTATCTCCAAGCAAACCATGCAGGGAATCCGGTATATTTTTCTTGTGTCATTATTTCTAAACGGAATTCTTTTCACCGCGCCCGAGAGCTTGATCCCGAAGAAAATGTGAAATAACAAGAGTTTCCGCGCGCCGGAAGCTCGGGGCCGGAAATGGAAGTCTGTGCAAAATATGTATCATTTCCTCCGCATCGTGGGCGGAAAGATGATTTACGATCCGTCGTAGTATGCTCGTGTGTACGAGTATCCGATACGCTCGTGCCGTACCGAACCCTGATGCTGAGGGATGCTTTTAAGGGCAAACCTATTCACCCCGAAATGGAAGGTCAACACGGCGTGGCGTGAGCCGGGATGATTTATCATACATGCGAGAAAAATGTTATTGATTTCTTTTGTAAATTTGTGTGTAAAGATCAGCCATCGGGCAGGAAGTTGTGCATTTTAAATGGATGCTTCCGAAGATCTTCCAATTCATGCGGGAACCAGATGGGGTTCTTCCTCTCCCAGGTGTTGCTATTAATCTGGAAGCCAGATGTTTCGATTCATCGGAATTTGTTTTATGGTTTTCGGTGAATTTTGTGACGCCGTTGTCATCGTTTCGTTTCTGCGAACAAAATGGCCCGAACCAATCAGTTGAATTAATGTAAATAAATAATATGAAACGGATAGGCAAATCGATTCACGAGAAAACAACCACGAGGGCCCAATTTATTTGGGAAATCCGTTGCGAAAGCCATTTCAAACCCTATTGATTTATTCTGAAATCGTCCGCTGGTTGAATTCCAAAATATCAGCCTTGTCGCATTTGGAAACGTTTTGTAAATGTGCACGTTGTCTGAGCCCATTGTTTTAATGTATTTCAACGGATATGCTTCAGGTGCAAATAGAAAGTAAATGAATGGAGCAGCAATGACTCAAAATATTCACAATCTGATACATTTTAGGGACGCTTCAATTAATTTTAAACAAATCTTGTGTTGATCATCTGCTTTAAAAAGAGAACACCAAAAACATCTGAGTACTTGAGCTGTGTTGTCCAATCTCTGTCACACTGTTGATAGCTCGTTTTTTCGGTGCCCTTTTTGTTTAAATACTGTTGTGATTCGATCTGCCGACGCCCGTGATTTTCCACTTATCCCATCCACCCGTGTTTGATGGTCCGAAAAACTCGGGCGGATCAGGCGCGCAAGTGAAGTATCTGTTGGCGCACTCTTCCTTGTGCAATGCTCTACTTAACCTTCCTCACATTTGATTACGCCGGTTCGCATCGGTGGTGGGTCTTGCCATGTGCGTATAAAATGTATAGTGTCCAAGTGGTCTCGATGTGCTTAGGAAAATCTTAACCAAGAACCAGAAACTCGAGAGTACGTGCGCACGCTTCTCTCAAGTCACCAACCGCAAAGGAGCCGCGGGACGTGGGATTCGGTCCGGGAAAGCGAAGAAAGTTGTATTTTTCTCTTCTACCATCGTTACATCACTCACTCGCTCGAGAGTCATTTCACTCCAATGGGGCACTGCACTCGTGGTCCATTTTCCGATCGTCCCAAAAAGCTGTCGCGCAAGTGGCTATTATTTTTCCAACTCTATTTCTCCAACTCCAAAAGAGTCTCCCAAAAGACCGGCTGAATGTTTTGCAAGTGGAGCTGGGCGACACAAAAGAGTTTCATCTGCAACCCCCACGGGGGGTTCATAATCGGTTCCCAAATCCTTGGTGAACCTCTTCTCACACTTGGCCGGCCAGAGACGGAGTTGAGCTGGCTGGCTGCACTTGTGCCGATAAACAAACAAATAAATCAAACCTTTTTTCCTATTCCACATTCCGGCAGCTCGGGCATTCATTCATCGCCGAAGAGTCGCTCTAAAGTGACGTTGGACCATTTAGCTCCTTGAAGGGAGCAGACTACTTCTGTCACCCGAAGATGTTGGAGATAAGTTTTCCACAATTTGTCACGCGCTTTGTCCCCAGTTGACGAAGGGGGTCTTCAGACACACTTATCTGGTGTCGCAAAATTTGGATGCTTTCGCGAGGGAAGGTGTCTGGATGGAAACTGTAAGATTTTCCATCGCCGATTTCGTTTGGTTGTATTAATTTCCGTGACGTTTTTAAACTGCGTTTCACCAAAAAGTCTACTTTTCGTTCGCTTCTCGTTTCGGATAATTTAAATTTCCGAGTGATACAGATCCATCTTTCCTCCACCCCCTCTGACCCCGCTGGGCAAACAGACGTTGGGCAGTCGAGATTCTAAGCGCCTGCCCGACTTTGAAGCCTTTTTGAAACGAGAGGTACGTTGCCACCGGCATCGATCGTCCAGTGGCGTCGAAAGGGAAAAAGTCAACTCCCAGCATTTGGACAGCGCTGGTGCGACTGTTTACATTCCGCACAAGCCGTACCCGATTTTGAAGCTTTTCCGTTGGAAATCGAAATCAAGTTAAACAAACCCGCCGGCCAAGCAAAACGAAAGATGTCACAACTTGGAAAAAAGGCAATGTGCTACGATGTGTGTGTCTGCGAGGACTTGGTTCTCAGGCCCGAGGACCTTGATGTTCTCCGGGATACCGATTGCAAGGACGTTTTACTTGAAATGTGCTTGCATATGTGCCTTTTGGTCCGCTTTTTAACGCCCGAAGAGTTCGGCAAACATTCGCTTCCTCGTTTTCACTTTCGGCTCCGGTTCATCGATCAGATGCTGCCCCATTGGGGGAAAGGGTGTCCTATTTCCATTTAATTATGATTGCCATCCCCGGGTGGAGTGTCGTTCGGGTGACCTTGCAAATTTTGCTGATTTAATTTTGCTCACACACACTACGAGATGGAAGTTCTAACGATGGTCATTGAAGCGTGTGTGGATGCAACGTGGTGTGCTCCAAAGTGTTCTTTGTTTGGCTCTTCTCACTACATAGCGTGCACTGAAAAGGTTTCAAATAGATTGACCATGCACCAGAGTGATTGTAGAAACAAAGAAACAGAACATGACGTGGAAAAGTGCATTATACCATGAACGTAAAAGAAGAGTTTTTTTTATAGCTACTTTTAGGGCATTTTCAATTATTTTGATGGACCATTTTGATCAGACCAAAGGATCCTCGTGTAAACAAATCATGTAGATTGTATACCATCCAGAGGGTTCAAAAAAGCTTAGTACATTGTACGAAACCATAAAAAGTAATGCAGCAAATGCGTAGACGTAAAGTATTTTATTTATACTTTTGTAACCCCAATAATGTCACTTATTAGGCAGTTTCGGCTGTATTATTTATATACACTTATTTATAAAATTGTTTCACACTTTAAAAAGTATGGTAACTTTATCGCTTATCATTTCCATCTTGTTTTGAATTTTCATATCCAACTTGTCATTTTTGGCCCATTCCGAACCTTTTATTTACGATTTGTTATGCGTGAAACATGCTTTTGCTATTTATTTTCAAGTATTATTGTGCATCTTGCTTTTTACTTGGGTGTCCTTAAAAAACTTGGGTGTCCCATAATGATAGCCTCACTTTAAAAATCATTCAAATTAAACCAAATTAGGAAGTTTCAAGATGCGTCATCAGTTGGCAAAAGTAAGTTGTAGTTTTTCTATCTTAAATTTATTATTTAATGTGAATATGGGTGGTGTAAAACATCTAGCGGACCGAAAAACTCGAAGAAAAGGGTCAAATTGATGCATATTGCTCTTATGGATTGAATGGTGGGATTGTGAGATTGATGCGCTTATCAAAAGATCTGCGCAGAACATTATGAATCATGTGTAAGATACCAGTTTATATGGGCTTCAGAAGTCTTCCGGTCATTCTCAAAAACATTCACCGCGTGATAAACGGGGTTGCTTCCAGTTAAACCAAAGGTTGCCACAAGATAACAAAATATTTTCGGACGTATCTAACCAAAAATAATGTGTTTCAAATGCTCAATTCTTGTTCTGATGGAGCTAGAGACCGTAAAAAAAAGTGCACACTCAAACCACACCTGAAAGCCGCTAGATTGGGTTTTGATACAGAGCTTATGGCATACACGAATTAATGGATAAACGTAAGTTGTCAGTTTGTAGTATTGTCCTGGTTTTTGATTCTAAATTTAGTTCAACTAGCTTAGAGTGCTAGGAAAAAGGTCAATCTTGATGAAAAAACTCACTAATGGTGCGATTTGAGAAGTAAGCCAAGATTTTTCTACCGACGCAATTTCGGAGATGATTCTGTAATAATTAGAGGTACGTTCAGTGTCCACGATAAGAGTGATTTGGAAATTGTATCAACACAAATGATTCTTGACACGTTGCCCTGCATCCTGGACAATCATTTGAAGCCATATCTGGAGCATGAAAACAATCAACAGCTCCTTTGTCAGCAAGAATATGCTACTATGTACGCAAGCCAGGAAACAAGAACTTACCTGGCGCGAACGGGTTTCAAATGAATGTAATGTCAAGCCCTTTTCCCAGATCTTAAACCAATAGAAAATGTGTGGGGAATGCTAATTCGAGAGATTTATGAAGATATGAGACGGTATGAGACCATACAGGAGCCTCAAGTTGTGATTCGAAATGCTTGGCATTCCTTATCAGTAAATACGTTTGAAAAAGTTACTGACAGTATGTCTTCCAGAATTTTCCAAGATATAAATCCTTATAGAAGACCCACTGATTACTAAATCATTTCAATTTCATCCATTTATGCTGTTTTAGTTAGTTTTTTTTATGAAAACCGTAAGTGAGGGTTTCATTTTGGGAGATCACTGTTTTCAGTTTTTTGGTGATAAAGGGATTGTGTTTTCGTTTCCCCCAAAAATACTAATAGAAAGTATTCATTGTACACTCACAAATAACTTTGTATATTTTTGGAAAATATCCTGTTGTCCATATGAGCCATGGACTGGAAAAACTAGGCGAGGCTATCATTTTGGAACGCAGTGTAGTTGTCTGTAGTCCGATTTATCTCAAAATAATATTTTATATGTGCAATGCTCATTATGTTTGACATATGAATAGAAAATTTAGATTTTTTCTGCACTACATCACTCTTTTGATAATCTTATCAGATCATATGTCTATTGTTTTGTGTAGTTAACGAAACTCATACCATATCTCTAGTGGTGCATATAAAAGATTATGTGCAGCATTACTCAGGCCTCACTCGCTCTTATGTTTGCTTCTTACCCCGTTTGCTTCGATTGTTGATGCTAGATGCCACCATTCAGGGGCGATCGTTTTCAAACACCGTTACCAATAACCATTATTATGTTGTGCCTTTGCGGGGTACATTTCCTGTTTGCCTAGCTGCTTTGCGAAAATTCCGTCACCGTTGCCCTGTGGAAAGCCATGTTTACCGCTGTTGTCGTTCGGTGGTCCATTCTAGAAGTGCGGAAAGAATACATATGATGTTCAGAAGTAAGCACGCGCCACGGAGAAGAGGGCGTAAAGAAAGTGAAAAAGTGACAGAGTCTTACGACAAGACGCAGCAGCGGAGTGAAGCAAGCCCACTTAAGTGCTGCATCGAACAAAGGCGGCATCGGCTTCCCCATCGCCTCCCGGAACACGTGCGAAGGTGGTGATGACGCGTGGAAGAAAGGCATCGTCAGCCACGTGCCGTGCGGGATCCAGAATCAAAAGCCCAATTGATTGACTAACTATTTACCCGTCCGGACGGGGGCCCACCCGCCAGTGGGTGGCGGTTCAAGATGTTTACCTTCTCGAGCCCGCCTGTGCCGACAGTCGCCAGGTCTTCCCCGGCCTGCGGAAGAAGTTTCGGATGACTCGATGCCGTCTCCTTTTCGGCCGATTGTCGACGGTCTGCCGACGGGGCTTGAACACTGACAATAGCGGCCCGAATGAGGCTCCGATGATGACGGTAAATTTTCCGGTGATGATGATGGGTATTTCTATTACCGTGACAAGTGAAACGATCCGAGAACCCTGGCAGTTTAGACGTCGACGAGTGCCACCTTCGGCGGGAGTGGCTAACAACGCACATTGTTGCTGATCGATTCGGTGCCGAACTTCTGACTCCGTCTTTAACTCGGACTCTTCCTGGAAGCGGAGCTATTTCGAGGCTTCGGAAGGATATTAGCAAACTTCTCCTTTTCTGTCTCCTTTTCTCTCCCGCATACGGGTTCGTCTTCTCTTTCTCCTTGCTTTGCGTTATTTGTGTCCTTCCCGGGAGCATCACTGACGTCCCGGTTGGACTGGATTTATTGTACGTGGAATATTTCGTTCCGCTTTCTTCGACCTTCCTTCTGCACGATGCCTTCCGTAGTTCCCACTTGGGACCGGGGGCCGGTTCCCGGGATTGATGATGCGGCTTTTCCCGGGTGAATGCAGCTGAAAAGTGAGGAGGCCTCGTCTGGTTTCCGGAACCGGACCCGTCCGTGTAGGCCGTGTGCAGGAAACCGCATCTCACCGGACGAGCAGTTCCGGTCAGCCGGGCGTAATTGCGAGTATCTGGCGGGAAAAGTGATCCACTTCAGAAAGTACCCTGCTTGTGTGTGTGTGTGTGTGTGTGTGTAACTATACAGTTATGGGTTTGAGTATGAACTGAATAATTACCACACATCCGCATCAGTGGGTCGGCAATGCGAACTCCGGGAGGATTTGCCAGGATCGGCCGCATCTTAGGAGGCAAACTGGTGGTCAGTTCGCAATGATACGCTTGTACGTATTTTGTTGCCGTAAATCGACCGTTGAGCTGATGGCAAATTGTATGGTTTCATCCGAAACGAGGGGTATGCTGTTTTACGGAGCTTAATCCGGCGCATTACTTCCAGCACGCTTTAATTATAATTTTTATCGAGCAACACATTCCAGCTGCTTGATGGTTTGTCTATAGTGATAATGATTAGTTGTTAGTTGTGCCTCAAGCAAGTTAAATTAGCCTTATCTAATAAGCTTTATCTAATAAGTACAGATAGGGTAAGAGAGGTAGTTTTGGCCCACTTAATGCGGTGTCACCAGGAAAAAAAATCGTTGTACTCATTGTACCGACCATATAACGATAAACTTGGTGTACCATATAATGATAAATGCAGAGTAGTTATGTAAACATGCAAAAAAAATCATATTTTTGAGTCAACTAGTTGTTTTCACTGAAAAAAAAATGATCCATTTGTGAACGCGGTTTTTGTCGCTATTTTGGCCCACTTTGTTAGTATTTTCGCCCACCTTTGTACCAGTTTTGGCCCACTTACAAATGCTTTTTAATATATTTTATGATTTAAATAATCTTTAAATTAATTTAGAAACTGCTATTTACCTTTCGCATTGTCAAAAAAGAAAGATTAGTTGCTTTATTTGCTATTTGAATATTCACTTTTGAGCACCATGATCGCATTTTCGTCGAAGAAATATCTGAACTGTTACTATTCAAATGCATAGAAAATTCGTTTCTGGCCAAATCAGATTTTCTTGCATCTATTTAGGCCCACTTTTACAACGAAAAATAAATTATTTCTCGAGCCCAATAAAATCAAGTAACGTTTTAATGATTCATAAAATCACTCGAAGTTTAAGAAAAACATTACTTCCAATTTTCTAACGCAGTGGTTGCTTATACATATTTCGAGGTGGGCGAACTATTAGTCGTAGATTTTAGTGAATCAAAACGACAAATGTTTAAGTTTTCATTCCAAACATCTCATCACATTTTTTGCGTTCTTTTTCCTACAACATTCGGTAAGGTTTGCTTTCTAACTTTGCCAGCAGAACTGATTTAATCGGTTTAAAGCTACGAGCTCGGAAGTAAGTTCTTTCAATTATTTTGTGGGAGCAAAGAAAAGGGAATTCTTATAAATTCCATTCCAACGGTCAGAGAGAAGCTCCACAATTGCGATAATGTATCACATTGTTTCCCCTGCTACTATGTCATTGTAAGACGGTAACATGTCCTTAGGCGACAAGACGCCAACCACCAGCATCGCCACTCCCAGCACCTGCAAGCTGCTCCAGTTCACCCCAAAAGGGACATGTTTTGATTCCAGCTGCAGTGAGACTTTGTTGTCGGGTGAAAACACAACAGAGCCCGCAATGCTGACCATTTCCATTCATCCTGTCTGGGAGCGGGCGAGCGGTCAGTCGGTTGAAATATGTTCTCGTAGCACACAACATAATGCTTGGCGGGCACCGGCACGCGTCCGATTCGGTGGTCGAAAGGGTTTCGGGCTTCGGCGAGTGAGACTGGATGGAACCTGGGCAGACCCGGCTAAAGGTCGTTAGGTTAGGATGGTTATCGTACCAGCGGTGCGAATATTAATAACCATCGCAGATCTCGACGTGTGACGGCTGATGTGTGAGGAGAAAGGAAGCTTATGCTAGTGGGTCGCTGATGAATGCTGGGACTGCTGGGCCGAGGACATTTCAAGTTGACTCGCCCTTTGGCCCAGTCTCCGGTCGGTTGGGTGACATGATAAATGCACTTTAGCGTGCAAATCAATAAACGGTGTCGCATGAATAGAGTGTTGGTAGGGCCCTCCATTACTGTCTATTGAATTCTTCCAGCAAAGTGCTCTCGAAACTAACGTATGCATTAAAAAAAATAGACAAATTTTAACGATTTTTCCTGCAAAAACGGAAAACGCTAGCTACTTCCAGTTGAATGTAACATAAAGAGTAGCATTTTTTTTAAATTCAGAACATGTTTGAGAACTTTATCATTAAAATTGAATCCGCGGTGGCCAAAACAGCAAACCGTCTTCGTTTGATAGCGTGTAAAAAACTTTCAGCATTATAGCGGAACGAACTTGTTTGATTTTGTAAGACATGTCTTGTCCACCAAATTCAGCTGATATGAAGTTTTAACTATTTTGTCACTTATGGAGACAGGGTTGAAAAATCATTTGGAAGCCTTGGTCCGGCCACTGACTGTGCTGCGAGACCCCAAATGACAACAGAGGCCGTTACGACAGGCATTACGAAAAATGGCTTAATCATTCCGTTTTTTGGATCAAAATATCGCTTCAACCGGCCAAATAGTTAAGAAAAACTTAGAAAAGATGGAGATTGTTATACAGATGACGCGATCGAGGCCAGTCACTTAAACAAACCGGCTCGAAGCTCCTGTAAGACATGTGCTCGGAAAATCACAAAATTCGGTCAAATATCATAATCGATTCCAGCACTAATAACCCTATCTATGTCCCTCAACCACTTCCAACTGATAAAACCTTGATAAATCTTAAACGTAAGATCTATTCCAACCATTTGAAACCCAAGTGAGGCAGCAGGTGGTCATGTAGGCCACACAACTACTGAAAAACATCCTTACACGATTGGTTTTGTCGGCTATGGCTAAAGTTTCGACCAAGTACCGCATGGCCCCCTTACTGGCCGTCAAAATAATTTTTTTAAGTACTTAAGTGATGTAACTTTACAATAAAATTTACTTCATTCAATTAGCTTGGTTAACTTTTTCTTATCGTTGATGAAAATTTGTCTATTTTTTTTAATGCATACGTTATTCACCCAGATTGGTAAGACCACAAAAAAGGAGTTGTCGGAGTAACACTAACCTTCTGATGTAATACCATTGCCAAAAGATGGAAGCTTACGATGCAACTATGTCGTTAGCGGTTTTTCACAATTCGTTACTCTTTTGTTTCGGTTGCTTGTTCTTTTCTTTCAAAGGTTCTCTCATCCCGAAGAAGCAGTAAATCTCGGCTCCTCGAAGCCACTGTTTCGAAAACGACTTGGCCAAGTACGTTGTAACACCTTTTCTTCAAGACGGCGCTAACGAGCTGATGATTTCTGATCACGTACTTACACCGTTACACCATCACATTACTTTCGCCATTTGTCGCTAGTTCTGCCACTTCTGCCTATCGAAGTGCACTTTTCGTTTGCTGCCTTACGCTGCAAACGGTTCAAAGTGTTTGGGCCGCATAGGGCGACGAAGATGGCTTCCTTTTCGATGAATGAAGTGGCAAAACATGTGCACGACACTTTACTACCGGATGTGCGGATTTTACTTTTAACAATGAAATCACACGCGCGTTCCGACGAAGACGTGTCTTGCGTTTATTTTGCGTAGATGTTGTTCTCCCTCAATAGAAGCGTGATCGAGGGGTATCTGATTTTAGAATACAGTCATGTCTTTGTTCACGCAACGTAGGGTTTTTCTCTAGCAGGATAAGTTACATAAGATACCAACAATCCATCGTCAACAATCGAAAGAAATCAATCTTCATCCTCAAAAGCTATTATTAAAAACCTAAAGCTAACCTCAAGTCAAGTTGTGCAACCGTCAAGGACCCGTAGGATGTCAAGAGGTGTCACGTAAACACTTCGCTGTAAGTGTTTACACGACGTCGCTGCAAGACACTCCTCCACTCCTCGCTAAGGCGATGCAATTAATTAACACTCGCCAGGTACTTACGCATCATTCATGCCAACTCTCGCCTCTCGCCTTCTGCATTCTAATTGTCCTCCGTTGTACACCGTAAACTGGGGGAACAAATTTATAATTACCAGTTGCACCACAACCGCTCGTTCGCGATGATTTGTGTACCGCAAAGTCGAAGCATCGCAGCTCGATCCGGTTCGCTGTTCGGTTGGCAATCAATAACCGAATCCATCGAAAACTGGCTATACGTCGGCGGAACCCATCATCACATGATTTGCGGGTGCATTTTCCTTCGATGCGATGCGATGTAAAGTGGAACCAACGTGGTGGGACGGATGTGGCAGAGCATTGGTTTTACGCTTCACCTTTGCTCTATTATGTTGCATCTCCACACTCTCTGGAATCGCGGTTTGAAGATCAGATCGTGGCATATTCGCGAACACGCTTGCGATGCGAAGTTTCCGCTCGAAGAGACAATCAAACATCAATCTGGGGGCCCTTCATTGTTTGCCGAACGGTGCAGCGATGCAACACTGCCGATAGAACGGACCGCGAACGGGAAATGCACGCGAGCTGGAGGAACAAAGTGACCTCTTAACATTGCGATCACGCGTCACGGCACGACGTCCTCTTCGCCCAAAGGAAGGGTGAAAAATGACGGATTCGAGTGGCTTGGCACTTTCCAAGTGGCTGCTCGACCCCCGCCTAGTTCTGCTCGATCCCTAGGGCGCACTTGAAATGAAGTAATTACGCGAGGGCAAGCAATCGGGTCGTTCGCCTTCAAGGCGCGCGATTCGAACGGATTGATTTCCATTGCGGATAATTTTCTGCATAATTAGACGGAAG
>KE525057.1:326286-350797 GCA_000441895.2 Anopheles sinensis | reverse complement strand
GAACACTTTGGATATACTTTTTTAATAATGAAAAATGTATTGCTGAATAAATAGAGGTTCACAGTACGGCACACCAAAAAGTGTAACACTATAACAGTGCAATGAACACTTTTCTTTCCACTTCAACATGCGCAAGGTTCACTCCGATAGACCGATTTTTGATTAAAATTATGTCCTGCTTAAAAATGGGTATGGATTCATCTCTTTTCTTCAAAAAAAAAATATTGTTTAAATAAGGTCAAATCCATACGGTCAGAGATAGCTCAAATACTATTTCTTTGCTTTGGAAAAGTTTATCGATAGGAGGGGGAAGTTGGACTTGTTGACAGTCCATTTTCTTGTTCGTCAAATCCTAATCGAAAAAGACGGTTAGCTTCACACAACTTGATGAAACCAGCCTGATCAAACTGGAGCAACATCGGGGAGGACAATGAGGATTGACCGGCTTAAAAAGTGCACAGATCAAACGCTACGGTGTGGTTAGGTTATCGTCGGCAAGCCGAGAACACAATCAGCTCGAAAGTCTCGTGAAAAACCGTTTGCCGGAGAGTTTCAATCCTAATTCGCACCTCCTTCGGCTTACGGACCGGGCTTCAAGTTAGGTCAAGGCGTTCGCCAACGGAGACGATGACGATGAAGTGGACGGCTGGCCGATGAAAAGGCTGGCGTATCCCTGGCAATATTGTGGCCTGCTAAGCTGGGGGGACCGTAAGTTAAATCAGGAAACCTAATCGCCTCGTTGTGTTGTGTTGCGGTGTTGGCAAGAAGGTCCGGTAACTTTTCGATTACGGAGCAAATTTATCACCGCTTCAAGCTCCATGGTACGGCATCGGCTGACCACGTAAGACTTCCGACTTGGGACCGTCCGTCCGTTACGGGCACGCACAAGGGCACACACGAAGAACCTTTCCATGAACTTCCAACCCAATCCCTGCTTCATCCCTTTGTGGCAGTGCAAAAATCGGGCGTCCGATAAATGTTTCAGAGGTGATGAAGTTTGGAAGCTTATTCCGGCCACCATTCTCTTCGCATCGTTGAACCCCTCGTGTCGAGGTCCATCGGTGTTTCGGTTGAGATTCAAATTTTTCACCCACTTTATTGGGCGCAAAGAAGGGCTGAATGGAGCAGCGCGGTGGCCATTCCTGGGTGGGAAATGCGCGTTGCGGAGCATTGCTTTCGGATTTTCCGCTTCATTTAACCCAGACAATGGCCATCCTTCAGTGCCCTTTTGCGAAGAAAGGGAGGGAGGGAGGGAGGGTGGCAATAGAAGTAGTTTTAGATCAGATCGGGGTCTGGTTTTTGACGTTGTACACGCGGCTCCTCCCCGCTCACCCGGCCTCCCATAACAACGGGTTGCATTTCCGCCTTTTAAAAAATAGAAGAAAAATGGGTTAAATCGCAGCGACGAATGAAAGGCATCGATGTGGATTTTTCCCAAAATTGGTCCGTCAGGGCCAACGGGGAAGGGCGATGATGCCCTTTATGTTTTTTTACGATGTCTGTTGTGCGCGGTTTGTGTTGATCGTTTTACAACCGATGAATGTTGAATATTTTATATGCTACACAGCGCTGCAGCAACATGCTTAGTACTCCGACGAGCGACGATGGGTCGGGCGGGGACGGGGAGGTACTTTTCGGAGAAGAATAAAAAACGAATAAAGTTATGCATGGGATGATGTTGACACTACGTCATCGGTATAAAACAATCGCACCGAATCAGACCGATCGATGCTTACCAGATGAGAGTTTTATGGGGTAGATTAACATTTGACCCAGTTAAAAGAAGGAAATAGGGTGAATTTTGTAGAACGAATCTTGTTATTTAAAATGCGGAAAAAATGCCAAATTGTATGCACTTTTTCAACATGTAAAGTCTGGAGATAAGAGAAATTTTGTTAAGGAAAAATGTTAAAGGTGGACTTAGTCGATTGATTATGTAAAAACGAATTGAAAATATAAAATTCATATTCTGCTCATAAAATCAAAGGATTGGCATTTTGGGTGGATGAAATAAACAATCTGGCGATATTTTTCGTAGAACATGCAACAGGTGTGCCTTTTCTTATCCCACTTAATAACTCTGTATTATCAAAAAAGTATGGAAAATAAATAACAAAAAAGGTTGATTAGATGTAAGGAATGGATTTATTGCAATAATTGCGAGAAAATGTTCAAACAGTTTTTACGGCGCAAGCTGGAATCCCACTGAAAGTATTATGGATATCTTGGAAAAAGATAATTGATGTAAAACTTAGCATCCAGAAACTTTCTATGCATTTCTTCTTCATTCATTCGCACTGAATCAGACCGATCGATGCGTACCAGATGAGAGTTTTATGAGGTAGATTAACATTTGACTCAGTTAAATGAAGAAAATAGGGTGTTTTGTAAAAGGAATATTTTTATTTGAAATGCGGAACAAAGGCCATATTGTATGCACTTGGTTTGGGTACTGATTAAAGTCACACATCACACAAGATTTTTCAATATGTAAAATGCAGGAAGAAGAATATAAGGAGGAAATTTTGTTAAGGAAAATTTTTAAAGGTGGACTCAGTCGATTGATTATGGAAAAACGAATTGAAAATATAAAATTCATATTCTGCCCATAAAATCATAGGATTGACATTTTGGATGGATGAATTAAACAATTCTGACGCTATGTTTCGTAGAACATGCAACAGGTGTGAATTTTCGTTTCCCATTTAATAACCCCATTTTATCAAAAAAGTATGGAAAATAAATAACAAAAAAGGTTGATTAGATGTAAGGAATGAATTTATTGCAATAATTGCGAGAACATGTTCAAACAGTTGTTACGACGAAAGCAGGAATCCCACTGAAAGTATTATGGATATCTTGGAAAAAGATAATAGATGTAAAACCCAGCATCCAGGAACTTTCTATGCATTTCTTCTTCATTCACTCCTTCCTTGTGCTAAACAATCACATCGGTGGAGCTAAATTACTCCCAAAAAGATCAACATTAAATCAATTTTCAAAACATAAACATCGTTTCATTGGCAGGCGCGTTATGTAATTTCCTGCGCCGTCCCGTTTGCTTTCCCCCGAAAATCGCAAAACCAAACCGTTATGCTCGAAAAATGAAACCCAAATAAATAAACGGGAAACCGCGCTTCACGCTGCACGTTTTGCTACGGATCCAAATTCCACTTGTTTCGCGCTCGAGGAAAATCAATCACAGCCGCTCGTGCCCGTCGCTCGACCCGAAAGGGTGATAAATCAGTGGAGAAGAAAGAGCGATGGAAAATAAAAATACCCTTCCCGAGCGCACCGCAAACCGACTGCCGGCGGGAGGAGTTTTTCGTGCGACCTTGCTGCAAGGGGCCAACGATTTTCCCACGCCCAATCGCCCGGTGTCTTCCCCCCTCCCCCCTGGACCATGATTGTCCAGGATGGTATAGTTTATTTGTTTGTTCTGGTCCAGAGTTGATCAATCGACAAAGCAGGAACGAGAGGTCGAAGCGAGAAAGTCAAACGTCAAACGGCAAAGTGCATACAGGCCGGGAGTCGGATCGGGTTTCTAGGTCAACGGTCAAGCGATCGTTCCGCGGATCCTATCGTGACCATAACGGTGGACTTTTGCGGAAATTTAATCCAATCATCAACCGGTACTGGACACCATGCGCCAAGACTTTTCCTCTCCCTACGAATCGACACAAATTTGGATGAAAAATTGTAGTCGAAAAGGAACGAACGTCGACTTAGTGGCATGTGTGAAATATGACGAAATGCAACCGAACCAAACCAACCAAACCACTCATCATCGTGCCGGCTATCGACATCCGCATAATATGTGCCGGAGAAAATTGTAACGATGTATCGGCGCAGAAGAAAAAAAAACAGCCAATGGAGTTCTTCATCGCCATCGCTTTGACCCTTTCGATCGGGTGGCGAGTGCTTCGTCGCGTTTTAACTGCCAAACCATAACCGCACGGCTTCGGTAAGCGAACCACTGTGCACCAAGTTGGAGCACTTGGGAGCATATTAACCCTTTCTCCACTCCCCCACCAATCGCGAGCCAATCGATCGGGATGTTCCGGAAAAACTCAACCTCAAAAACCGTGCCATCGCACGCGATCGCTCCATCCTTCCCCGATGCGGATGAATCTGATGCTGGATGGCGGTTCTGGGTGGTTGGACCCTTCGCGAACCGTTTGAATCGAACGAAGAGGAGAAAAAAATTGGTTCCAAATTCCAGACATCGTTGAACGACGTGGACGAACGACGATGCTGACGTTGCGTTGCCAGCTCGCTCCGTCTTCGCCTCCATCGTGGTATGATTTATGAACGCAGCACAAGAATCAGCCTCACGCACTACATACCAGCTCGATGGCCACGGAGGGAGGGAGACAGAGATGTGGCCGGTTTGGTTATGCGTGTTTTGCGGAGTTCGGTGGTTCGCTTTGCGTGCGAACGGTTATGCGAAATAAAAATTTTTGGTTAAACTAAGCATTTCAAAGACGCTGCCGAAGCTGTGCTGGGTGTTGGAGGAGGAAATATCATGTTCCACAATAATCCTCCCCGGCAGCGTGACGATATTGTGTGCCGGGGTGATGTTTTATGTTACTGAGATGGAATTACACTTCAGACCTTGGCCTCGTGCGTATGGAGTTGGAAAGCATAAGGTTTCGGCCGGGTTTTGGCTGGTAGTATTTTGTTTTCCGATAGGGAAAATTAGTGTACACCGGTGTGTACGTGTGTGTTTGTTTGGGGCTTTTGTGTGCGCCGCGGTTAGTCGTTAAACTATCGATTAACACTTGGTTCGGCTTATGAATTTTCTGTTTGCCATCTGCATACGATTAAATAATTTAATTGCATCGATTACCATTGGAAGGGTGTTTAGGTTTTAGCACCTTCTGACATGTAAGAATCATTTTCATGTTCGATTTGTTTGTGCATGGTTAATTGTTCCTTTGTGAGCAGTTTACAACACAAAAGAAAAAAATATGAAGAATATTGATTTACCAATATTTCTGAAACATTTCATCATAGAGTTTATTAAAAATAATAATTTCTAATCGGTAAAGTAATTTATGTGATATATTTTTATTATGTTTCATTTAAATCATCAACAACATGAACGAATTAATAGTTTAAAAAGTCTACCAAGTTCAAATAACCTATCGAAATCTATAGAAGTTTCAACAAACGTAAGCTAACATTCGTGTTTAGAATTGAATTGAAAATTTGAAATTGAAATTGAAATAGAATTGAAAATTTATGTTAAACATCTTGCTTCAAATTAGATAAACATCTCTGAGTAGTTTATGGTTCGTAACATCAAAACGAGAACTCTAAACTACAGAATTTAGTTCAATGGTCTTTTTTCGCACTCCAGTAGTTTTTGCTCATTCACCTTGAAAGGATTAAATATCCCATGTCTCATAATTTATCACCCGAGGTTAACGCATTCTTTCGCCTCACCGTTGTGTTCCGAAAGATGATCTTACATCCTCTCGAGCGACAAGCATCAAATTTGTTTTCGCGTTTGAAACCATCATGATTTGAGACATACGAACGTGCCGTACCGCTCGGTTTGGTGACAGACGGGTGCCATTTTCGGCAAGCATCATGTTGGGCATGTATTATGAGAATCACATGAACGGAACCACCCGTTCGTTCAAGGGGGAGCACAAAATAACCACACGGGGGTAAGATCGAGTGAAAAGGAAGTAGACAAGAAGAGCGTATGCTTATTGGCAGCAAAAGGAGAATGGAAACTGTCGCTGACATAAAATATTAGACGTAGAGCTTGAGATGTGGGGAAAATGGAGTCGGACGGAAAAGGGGAGAAACCTCCGGAAAATATATGAAACATTTATTTTGGCTGTAAACGATAGGTACGATTATGATTTGCCAGTTGTACGCATTCCAATGCTCGAGCGAATGGAGACGTTCAACACATTTAACATGAACCAACGAGACCCGGAAAATTGCGATGTTTCGTGCATTTCGTGCGTTCGTTTATCCGTTTCGTGCCGTGACTGTTTGTCATTGTTATGTTGCTACATTTAGCAGCAGTTCTTGTGCCGGCGCGTTCCGCATTCTGCCAATGTGTGAATTGTTCCAAACATTCCCAAACACTCGCTGGCCCCTGAAAACGCACCGCCATAAACGCTCCAACACCCCAAGGGCGCCGATTTTTACGGGCTGCCGGCCCTATTATCGGTTTGGCTTTCGGGTCGGAACCCGTGTATGGGTCGGGGAGAGGGTGGTCGACCGCACGCACGCATGAAACGGTTGGCTCTGATTTACGCACATATGCTATCGATTATGCGCCCATTATGCTCGCCACGGCGTGACGACTGCCGAGCCCGGGGCTGGCGGTTTCGCTAGCGGCTGATGTCACACTTTATTTATTTCTCTATGCGCCGGGACGACATATATTCATACACTTTTTGCTGTTGTTTGTTTCTAGCGCTTCGTTCCGTTCTAGTAGCGATGAGGGATATTTTCTTTTCGTTAAATGTAGATTTTATTGGACGTAATTGATGGATGAGGCGGCTGAGTAGCGGGAATTGCTGGAAGAAATTGAGAAGAATTGTCCCAAGAAATTCTCCTCAGTCGTCAATCAGTATTTTCCGCCCCATCAACATCGTTCAGTGGTAAAACTGTTTTCTGGGGTGTGATTTTCCTTTCTTTGGGCAGGAATTTTAGGGCAATTACCCAATGCTGCGATGTAGATTGATTTCCGGATTGATTTGAAAGCAATCTGAAGCGATGTTAATTAAAACATTGCAGACAACTGGTTGTGCTAGATTATGTTAGGAATTTGTCATCACCAAAGACTGGTAAAATAATTGATCACACAGGAATGATTATGATGAAAGATGGAGCTCTAATTCTCGGATAATTTTAATTGATTTGAAACAAAAACTCACGTGGCAAACCACATGGGTGAACATTTATTAACATAGAACTCACATTAAAATGGGTCAAAAAGAGAAAAGATATGCTTATTGAACTTGCCACTCTGAACACGTGCCTCAAAGCATTAGAAATGTGTACAGACATGTTCGTTTGAAGGATTGCCGTTCGACATTTAGAGTCTGCAAAGAGGGCGTTAAGTGAAGTTTTAGGTTAACAACACTTGCTTCGTCTCGAAAATTGCAATTGCGCAACTGTCCAAAGAAAAGCATTCAATAGTTCCATAGTTTCGATAACAATTTGCGATCTCGCCTCAAAAAAGACATCGTTTTCCGTACGAAATTTCCAATACACAGTGCGCGTCAGATGTTTCACCTCAATTGACCATTGCCAGCCGCGTGTCATTTATGCTGGAATCTTTTCGTTTTGCCTCTTTTCTCGCCCCTCTGTCAGTGCAAGAAAACGTCTCGCAAGACGGCGCAAAACTCGAAAGTCATTTCGGCATCGTCAAACATCGGGGATGGAGAAAAAACATTTGTCGGGCGCACTAGTCGTAGCAACAGCAATTGTCGCCGGGAAAACTTATGTCGTTGGCCGGCCCGTTCGGCATTGTCGGCGAAATTTGTCGAGAAAATTGGATGCAGCATTTTTCCGCCCGCTCTCCTCCGGGTTGTGGTTTTCGAGAAGATGTGCTTTCCCCGTTTTTCTTTTCAACCTCCTCACCCCCATTTCGTTCATTCGTTCGAGTCTTCGGGTTCATTTG
The DNA here is from genome assembly GCA_000441895.2 of Anopheles sinensis. NCBI lineage: Eukaryota > Metazoa > Arthropoda > Insecta > Diptera > Culicidae > Anopheles > Anopheles sinensis. The sequence goes on along the minus strand of KE525057.1, from coordinate 343,143 downwards.
TTCCTTTCTACTCGAGTTGGGCGGTTGTTTCGCCCGGTGTCGCTTGCTGCGATCGACAAGTTTTCCGGTGATTTTCCTTCCCCCCCTTACTTTGTCCACCGACTTCGGTAGAGGACACGGGCTGCATTTGACAGTGCATGATGAAGCTCGGTCGAGTCGGTTTATTTTTTAGTGCCCACGTTTGTGTGTCTCCGGTGCAGTCCCTTGCGAGAGAATGAGGGGCCTGCAACAGCTTCTAAAGTGGAATAAAATACCAATTTCGTCCCTCCTCGCGCGCCTCCAGCGCGATCGGCCACGGACGGTACTTCAATTTTCGTACCCATTGTTCGGGAGTGCAGCAACTTCGGCAGGTTGGCGGTTTCGGTAGAGCTAAATTTAGCATAATCTGTATCGTAATTTGGTGCGAATGGCATTCACATCGAGTGCCGACGAATGGAAAAGTGGTCGGAGCTTACGGTGGACTTATGGTACCGTTTGTTCCTATGTTTTCCCAGCATGTTTCGCTTCAGAGGGGGTTTGGCCTGGCCGGTTGGGCGAGGCAGGGACATGGCAATAAAAAAGGGGCCAACTATTTGATAAAAAAGAACCCCCATCTCGGTGCCTACGCTTCCTTCCTCGGTTAGTCTAGACAGGTTTCCTCTAGCGCCTAGTTGGGAAAAGCCCCGTAGCTGAAACTACTAACAAAAGCTTCATAGTTTTCTCTGGAGGGAACGGAAAATTGCGGTAGCTGCGACGACATAATCGCAACACTAGTTTTGTGGCCGGAGTGACTAATTAGTCCAATTGTTGGACTCGGAACAATGGTGGAGGTTTGGTTTTGAGGTTTGAGCTGGATTTAAAATGGAAATTATGATGGAGGGTGCACTCATGCTGGTCCCGTTTTTTTTTGTATTTGAAATTCTGCTCAATGGGGATTTTAAGAATTAAAGATTCATTAATTTTGCTCCTTTCGATACATGAAATGCACCACGCTTATTTACAATTGACTGAAAAACGAATAACGAATATTCATGTCGCAAAAACAAAAATAGGGGTAGACGGCGTTATATGCACCCTTTAAGGAAAACTCTTGAATTTTCAATTAACTTGGCTAGGGATTGTTGATTTTATCAATTCATTTGGCTCATAAAGGTTCTATCTAGTAACCTGTTAGGGACTTTTTGCCTTGCTCCACAAGGGGTAATACGCACCAAAACGAAAAGAAAAAATACACAATAAAAGTGAGGCAAGATGCACAACAGAAAGAAGTACAAAGCAATCATCAAATAACCAAATTTGGATCAAATAAAAGTAAAAAAGTTGTTTTGCTTTTATTTTGCATTTCTGTTGCTGCAGAGGTATCAAAAACCCATAAGGTAACCGTAGTTTAATTCATTCTTGCAGAGAAATGACTTTTTTCGCGACGAGAACGTGTTTTTCATAAGAAATTGCAAAGGGTGCGTTATGCCTCAGGGGTGCGTATTACCCCGTCCACCCCTAATAGTTAACTTTTTTGCTTCACAAACCTAAAATGGTTTGTTCATGTCTAGTAATTTTTTAAGCAGATATTAAAAATGGTTGCATATTTTTCCCTTCGTCTCCTAGCATCACAATTGTAGCTACACGAAAATGGATATATTTTCACAGATTCCGATGAAAGCAGCATAACATATTCCGCCCCCTTTTGCAAACAGACATTTATTTCCCATTTCCGGTATTTCAGCGTCGGATGTAAACAACGATAAAAATATGATATTGTTCCAATGTCACCATTTCCCATTTCCGGGCGGATCCATCCCGTATCCGAGTGTTTGTTGACATCATTTAAAGCATTAGCATAATTATGGTTTACCATAAATTTATTATGATTGTTTACATTGTGCTTTATAATCAAAAATAACATTGCTGGATTCCATCGAACGGTGTCGGATGGCAGCTGGGCACGAAAAAGACGGGCCCGACGGATGGGATGGATTCATGCCGAACAAAAATGGCTCACGTGCGACCAGATGCCGGCTGGATGCGCGTACCGAATAGCGTAAAGCATATTTCAACAAATCATTCAAGCTGTCTCGCAAATAGGTTCCTTTCTTCCGAATCGCGAACGTTCACACCTGGTTTTCCCTTCGTTCGTACGGATGCGCGCTTTTCAGCGGGCGCTCGAACTGCGGTTTCCGTTTTTCTCATCCGTTTCTTTTTCCTTTTCCTGCAGATCCACAAGGAGTGGCTGGAGAGACGGGCGGCGCAGAAAACACACTCCAGCACCGCCGTTCTGCCTCAGCCCTCCGATGGTACGACCCAGCGGACGACCTACCTGCGAAAGTTAATAAAATTTACGAATGAAAACGAACCGCTGTCAGAGAATGACGTCTCGTTCGTTCCCCATTTCGAAGGTGACGCCGGCGGTGGTGGCGGTGCTGAAGGTGTCAATAAAGGCGTCATCGTTGCGAACGGAGCAAGCAGGCAGCAGGAAGGGCCTCATCATCGTCGGGATCAACAGGGGCGGGAGCTGCATCACCATCGGTTGCACCATGGAGAACATGCCACGCCTCAGCCCGAGCTGAGAGGAAAGGACCTCCTGACGGAGGATGGCGACCGGTACCGGTACGAGGTAGTCACCGTGCAGGAAGCCGGCGTTTCGGAAACGGCGAAACCACTGGCAGTGGCTGAACGGAAGGAAACCGATTCCAAACCGGTGGTCTATGTAATGGGATCACCAGAAGGCGACGAAGCTGAACGCGGAACTCCATCACCCGAATTCAACGAGCGCCCACGTCCGACAGTGGCCACCAACGTGGTCCCCTACTGGCTGCCACACCAGAACCGGAACGCCGGCACCAGCGACAACACTTCGCCCGGACCCAATGATTTGTCGAGCATCAGCGAACCGACCGCCAGCCGTAAATCAGATCCAACCACACCCGACGCCCCTACGGAGGCGACCGGAAATGCCGCGGTGCACGTTCGTTCGAGCACAAAACCTTCCGGTGAGGGGACCGGGCCGGATCCGACCACGACCAACAGCGTCGAGGAGCCCCGGATGACGGCACTCGCCTTACCCTCGAGCCCGTCGACGGCGCTGCAGCTCGCCGATGGAAACGTGACCGTGCGCAATGTGTTCGGCTCGTGGAGCAACTGGACCGCCTGCTCGAGGACGTGCGGTGGAGGCGTCAAGACGCAGCATCGGAGCTGCTGGAAGCGCGAGTAAGTATCCCCAGCCTCGGCCAGAATGTTCCCATTTTACATTTTCGGAAGTCTCCACTCGAATCACGGAAACTGTCATGTTTGGCGAATCGTTTCCTTTCTCATCCCGCTCCATTCTGAAGGGAAGAAAACGTCCGATTCCGGCAGTGTGTTCCGGGCTAATTTGTGGCTCTTGTAGCACAGCGGATGGAACAAGAGCGCCGAAGTCGCGATGTATTCTCATGTCGACATGGCTGCGTGTGTGGAACGCCAGTTGGTCTTTTTTCGCAAACCATTTTCCTGCAGAAAGGCGACATGCTTTAATTTATTTCGATGCAAAACCGCCTCATTATTTAAAACAACGACCGTTCATACCACGTGTTCACCATTTTCCCGGGTTTAATATTATCTTGTTTAACGATAATTGGCATTTTATAAAATACCGTGCAGATTATGTTGTGCTACAAATTTTGACATGATAATAATGTGTGCCGTACAAACTGACTTAAGGTTTTTTCCTAGATCATTGTCGTTTGTAAATTTTAAAGGTAGGGGTGGACGGGGTAAAACGCACCCCTGAGACGTAACGCACCCTTTCTAATTTCTTATGAAAAACACGTTCTAGTCGCGAAAAAAGTCATTTCTCTGCAAGAATGAACTAAAATACGGTCACCTAGTAAGTTTGATCCCGGCAAGCAAAGAGAGCGACTTTCGTAGGCAAGGGGTATGTTGCAGTAGGCTGAAACGTGGGGAAGCGCGGTGAGGTGAGCAAAATTTTGCTTGCATGAGAGTGAATCGAGCGAGATGTTGAAAAGTGTGAGAGAAACACTTGATGAACAGAATACATTCGGCCGATCGGCGCAATTACAAATCTGCCAAAGCAGGCTTTGCAGCGCAGTCTAACTTGCTAAACTTTCGGTACAGTCTATTTGTTTGTTTGGTCGCGGTTTTGAAATGTATTTTGAATAGGAAACAGGATTTTGTGTTAGTGTATTCAAGAAGAAGGATCATTGGCCATCTCCAGAAGTGCTTACGAAGGCCCAGGAAACAGGATTCACGAGCCGTACTGGGGAAATCCTCGCAGTCGTGGAAGAAGAAGAAGAATATGAAGAAGAAGAAGAAGAAGTGTTGGTATTTTTAAGTGTTAGCAACAAAACGGCTATATTTGCATTTGCTAAAAAGTTTTTCCTATCCGATTTAATAAACGGATAAGAATTCAAAAACGCATCCTTTTGGTTTGTTTTCGTTTACTGGCATACCCAAAACATTGAAAGAAACCAGCGCGCGAAGCGCGAACCGGTTGAGAGAGCGTAAGGAAACGGGAGAGTATTCCTAGAGAGCGCTCACGAAAATTTCTCTCCTAGCCCGAAAAAGTTGTACATTCGTAAATTCGCGTATTCTCTCTCGTTTTTTTTGCTTGCCGGGATAGCTCTACATCAACAGAAACGCGAAGTCAAAACCAAAATTACCGGTTCGAACCGGTAATTCGTAATTTTGCCGACGACGGGTTTGACGAAATTTTTAAACTTTTTATTTGATCCAAAATTGGTTATTTTACTAGTGATTTAATAGAGGTATTCTGTTGTGCATTCTGCCTCACTTTTATTGTGTATTTTTTCTTTTTGTTTTGGTGCGTATTACTCCTTTTGGAGCATTTTACCTCAATACAGATGCTTTTGCTCCCATTTAGAAATAGTTGATCAAAAATCGCTCTTTTTTTAAATTGAAAAATTCATGATTTTTCATGGCAGAAATTCCCTAATATGTTGCTAGTTAGAACCTTTATGTACCAAATGAAAATTCAAGAGTATTTTTAAGGGGTGCGTATTACCCCGTCTACCCCTATCTCTAACAGCATTGGATTCTGGATACATCCCTTTCAACTGGTAGTGGGACATTCTGTACGTGCCTATTCAAGCATTTTTTCCATAGAAACTAGCTTCGGACTTTGAACTGTTTTCATGCCTGTATTTTTCTTTAATGGGTTCTTAGCGAAGCTTATGTTTATGTTTGGAATAAACACATAGGGGTGGACGGGGTAATACGCCTGAGGCATAACGCACCCTTTCCAATTTCTTATGAAAAACACGTTCTAGGCGCGAAAAAAGTCATTTCTCTGCAAGAATGAACTAAAATATGGTCACCTAGTGAGTTTAATAGCTCTACATCAACAGAAACGCGAAATAAAAGCAAAATAACCAAAATTACCGGTTCGAACCGGTAATTCGTAATTTTGCCGACGACGGTTCTGACGAAATTTTTAAACTATTTTTTTGGTTTAAAATTGGTTATTTGATGAGTGCATTGTACCTCTATTTTGTTGTGTATCTTGCCTCACTTTTATTGTGTATTTTTTCTTTTCGTTTTGGTGCGTATTACCCCTTTTGGAGCATTTTACCTCAAGACAGGTGCGTTTTGCCCCCATAAAGAAATAGTCGATCAAAAATCGCACTTTTTTAAATTGAAAATTTCATAATTTTGGAAGTAAAAACGGCAAAAACTCCCTAATAGGTTACTAGTTAGAACCTTTATGAACCAAATGAGTTAATAAAGTCAACAATCTCCAGCCCATTTAATTGAAAATTCAAGAGTTTTCCTTAAGGGGTAATGTTTTTGTTTGGAATAAACACATATGTTTGGAATAAACACATAGATTTAATCATTTCTGGAGCGCAGCTTCAGCAAAAGTAATCTTTTTGGTTGACACCCTCGTTAAACGTCTTGTTTTAACTCCTCTTTGTTCGACCTAGTTTCAAATGAGAACGTGTTCAATCGAGGGTCTAAGTTAACCTTGAGCCAAAAATAATAAAATAAACACCAGCGTGGCGTGTACCAATGAGAGGCCTTAAGAAAACTAGTCGTAAGCATAAAAAATCTCGAGAAGAATATTACAACACCAACAGAAACCCGAACGTGCTCTCAAACTTTCCAAACGTCAATTATAACAAACATAATGGAAATTCGGTAATAATCACTCCTATGGTGACGGCTCTAATGAGATTGAAAGTTGGCCCCGATGATGCCTTTGGCATCCCGTTCCAGGGTGGCGCAATTTCGAGCGAGTTTCGATTCGGTATCGGAGTTTTAATTAATTTTAAGCACCACACGCCAACTAGCAGCATCCATGTACACCCTATCGACATCCCACATCGTGCTGGCAGTCACTACATGTCGGTGGTTTATACGGAAGACTTTGGTGAGAATCCTACAGCTCGGTTTTTTCCGTGTTTGAAGGGAATTGCACGCGAATTACTCCGATAGCGAGCACCGAAACGGTCCATCGTAATCGTGGTTTAGGCAATAAAAATGGAAACTTTATCTCGTCCGGCCAGCCAGCCGCAACAGTAGTTGGCATTGTGGAATTCGAATTTAATTAGTCGAGGAGTTGGATGAGGTTTAGCGCCAACCGGGTTTGGCAGCCACCGTAAAGCCACTCCTAGTGACCCAGTCGGAGCGGGTAATTTCAATTTATTTAGAAAACTTTTCCCATCACTCATGCATTACGGTGGCGTAGTGGAAAAATTCCTATTTAAGTCGATGGCCATGAGCTGATTGCAACTAATCTTATTCGAGCCGTTATGAACGGGATGGAAGGTTCTCCCCGTGGGGGAAGTTTTGCTCATGATGATGTGTTTGATTATAGTTAGGCGGATCCAGCACTTTAGTTGAGTTCATAATGAAGGTTCGAAGTTAAAAGATTTCATGAGTTTTTTTCTTTGTATCAAGTTCAAATTTTGCAATAGCATTCTTATTAATTGTTATTGTTCCGTCGCGGTTGTATATTCTACCATAACTTTCAGCATTTAATCAACCTCACTTCATAGCAATTCGTCGCTTTTACGTTTCGACTCTCTAACTAAATAAAGTTGCCTTCAAACCAATCCTTTCGTAAGCTGTGCGCAAACTAAACGGTCCCTTTTTAGCTTCCATACCAACCACGATTCCACCTTACCAGCGCATCCCAATCGAGGAAAGCGAACCATTTTCCAATTATTACTCATCCATTAGGGACAATAAAAGCGAAACAACGGAGCACAACCAACTGAGTGTTGTGGATCGCTGAAAGTGTGAAAACTTTCCCACCCAACCCGTCCCCCGAAACGTACTTTGCTAAGAACTTCCCTTCGCTCCTTCGGCACCCTCAACGTGTTCGTCGCTCGAATAATGCTCATAATCCCCACCGTCACACCCCAAACCAGCGCCCTGCAACTCCCAGCGTCCCATCACGGGTCCCACCTCCTTTGGGCGCAACAAGTTTTCTGGCAACTGATTAAATTAAATCGCAAAATATAAATAATCCTACGTCGGCGCCTCGACGCGCTGTGCACGGAATTTAGAACGCTCCCCCGGAAAAGGCATACTTGTTTGGTGTCGGGTTGGCATCCGTTCCAAGCGAAGTTGAAGGACCGCGATGGCGTCGGGGGAAAAGCATAAGCTTCCCAAGCAAACGTTCGCTTTCTAGCGCAGACAGAAAAAAAACAATCGAAAAGGCACAATGTTGGTCCATTGTTTTGCCAGTTGTTCTGCTGCTAAACGCTTTCAGACGGCTGGAAAATTCACCACTAACCGTGTCTCTGGCGGTTGTCTTACTCACTCGTACAAACGAATGACTGTATCGGCAAGGATGGCTGGATGTTGACCTCGGCAATGACCCTCTTCCTTGGAGGCCAACTGCAAACCCAGCGGCGTATGCATTCACCATTTGCAATCGGTCGATAAATTGTGGCCGTATCGCGTTTCCATCAAAATCACCTCCTGTTCATCGTTTTTCCGTTTGCCATCGATGCTAACTTACAAGATTCGCAAAGGTCGGGCGTCCGTTTTGGCAAAGGAAAGTTTTCCATTTTATAGCTTCATTCACTTTTTTCAAATCGTATCATTTTTATTTCCCTTTTCATTCATTTTGAGTAAACGGTTTGTCAATCAAATTATGATGCCTTGCTCCAATAAGAGCAACGAGAGAGGGAGGCGGAATTCCTTTTCCTTCGATTGGGCTAGAAAAGGCGCAAAACGGCGAATCTGATGGCGAGCGTCTTTTATGATTAAGTTGATTGAATTATTACGATATTGTTTCAATCGGCATTGAATTGTTGGCTCCCTTCCCATTTCTTTTCCTCGGGAGATGCCTAGGGAGAAACAGTTCAACGAGGGGAGGACCAAAGAAAGTATCAACCGTTGCTTTCTTCTCCGGGCCTCCTAGACGTCGCTTTGTTGAACCTAAAGGGCTTCATCAGCCCAAGGCGATAGGCCAAACGATCAATTGTGGGGTGCACTTACAATGCGTCCTGACGACGATACCGCCAACAACGTCGATGCGTACGGTCGTGGACCACGTTTGCATTTGGCTCATCCACGGACGCATTTATTTGCACCAGCACTTTGTGTCGCACAAGACGCCTGTCGTCGTGGCGCTCGCTAAATTGCTTATTGTCGGTAATAGAATTCAAATCACACTCCGATTATGCCAAGTGAAGTTCGCCCCTCCCGTGCAAGGGTTCGCTGGAGTCGAGGGATGGAAATTTCCCAGCGCCACTTTCGCGTGCACAATTCGATGGCGATGGTGTGGTCGGGGGGTTTGGAATAGTGCCACCTTCGGCGTGACTAGTTTCAATACTACCTCCCCATTGCATGCGCGCACAAGTTTACCGAGAAAGCAAATGCGTACGGATTTGTAGGGATTATTAAATGAATTGGACGGCTAGATGAAGTGTTTATCCCGGGCGATGGTGGCCCCGGAAAATTGGCTCCGGATGTGGCGTTCGAAAGTGCGGCACTCCAACCGATGGGATGTGATACCAATCTAAGGGATGGAAGGTGCTAATTTAGTGGCACTATCGATAGGATTTAATGAACACAAATGAGTCAGTCTAGTGACACGTTCGGTGCTAGTTGAGGGCTTTGCATCGGTGACATTCAATTTGAATTAGAGTCAATTATTATGATGAATCACAAAGAAGGATCTTAAATCGCAAAGGCGATTGTATTAGTTCAGCGAAATAGATCATTTAACTTCTGTAACTTAATGCTTTCAAACCATATGCTACACCAAATCAATAGTTGTGATCATATTTGTCATCTTCTAGCTACAATGCGTTCCATTATGATAGCCTCACCTAGTGATTTCATCCATATGCTAATTTAAATGATCGCAAGTAAAAACAAACAATAGGATCATTTTTCTCAACAGAAAGGAAATGTGTTTCAGTTCTGTTTCTCCAGGAAAATAATTTATAATATCGTTAAAGCCTAAAAATCGAAAAACATGAGTGTCCCATAATGATAGCCTCACTTTAAAAATCATTCAAATTAAACCAAATTAGCAAGTTTCATTTGTAGTTTTTCTTTTATTATATTTGTAATTTAATGTGAATATGAGTGGTGTAAATCAACTAGCGGACTGAAAACCCCGGAGAAAAGGGTCAAATTGATGCATATCGCTCTAATGGTAAGTCAGATTGTGAGATTGATTTGCTTATCAAAAGATCCACGTTGGCCATTATGAATCATGTGTAAGATACCAGTTTATATGTGCTTCAGAAGTCTTCCGGTCTTCCTCAAAAATATTCAGCGCATGATGAACGGAGTCCAATTAGACCAAAGGTTACCGTAAGATAAAATATTATATTGGGTTGAATCTAACCAAAACTATTGTGTTTCAAATGCTCAATTCTTGTTCTGATGATACTAGAGAGCCCATGAATAAATGACAGCACTCAAACCCCACCTCAAGCCGCTAGATTGGGTTTTGATACAGAGCATATGACATACAAGAATGAATGGATAAACATAAGTTGTCAGTTTGTAGCATTGTCCATGTTTTAAACTCTAAATTTAGTTCAGAAAGCTTGGAGTGATAGTAAAAAGGGCAATCTTGATGGACCGGGTGGTAAAACTCACTATGAATGAATGTATTGTCAAGCCATTTTCTCAGATCTTAAACCAATAGAAAATATGTGGGGAATGCTAATTTTAGAGATTTACGAAGATAGGAGACGGTATGAGACCATACAGGGGCCTCAAGTTGTGATTCGAAATGCTTGGCGTTCCTTTTAAGTAAATACGTTAGAAAAGTTACTGACAGTATGTCATCAAGAATTTTCCAAAATATAAATCCTAACAAAGGACCCACTGATTACTAAATCATTTCAATTTCATCAATTTATGCTGTTTAAGTTAGTTTTTTTATGAAAACACTTTTCAGTTTTTGGTGATAAAGGGTTTGTTTTTTCGTTTTCCTCAAAACTACTATTAGAAAGTATTCGTTGTATACTTACATATAATTGTATATTTTTACTGTAAAAGATCTTATTGTCTATTTGAGCCATGGACTGGAAAAACTAGATGAGGCTATCATTTTGGAATTCAGTGTATAACAGAACTTTTATAATATTTAAATCGAAAAGAAAATTAAAGAAATCTGTTCGGTTGTTATCATAAGAAAAGGATTCGTCTACCATCATGGTGAAACGAAGGCGCAAGACTAATTTATACGTAGTTGGAATGATTCCGATCAAAAAGATTAGCCCTGCATGCATAAGGGTAAAGGGAAATCTCTTGCAGTTAATGAAAAACTATGCGGTGAAATCAGAAAGTTTGCCCCTATAATTGGCAACTGCCAGCAGCAGCAGCCATTGTCCATCTTTGTACGCTTGCGGTATTTTTGTAATTAAGCACCATGCACCCTCTATGGGAACTTTTCCTCTTTTTTTTCTTCGCTTGCGCATAATTCCTCACAACTTTCGGTCACAACTTTTACATTTACCAATCCCCTCGGACTGGCCCGCAAGTGTCCGGTGTGGGCTGCCTGACTTACAATTCTTCCGACCATCGGTAAGGATGTTCTCCACGCTCGTGCACACCGCAGAAGCTGTCGCACAAGAAAAACATTTAATTCTATCCGAGCGAATAAGTGCGGAACCCGTAAATGGATTCCGTTTCCGCACCCGAGCTCGTTTGGTGCCGTCTCCTTTACCGCCATCATGGGGTAAAAATGTGTTGAAGTGTGTACCACGGAGAGAGGATGGTGAAATTTTCGTTTCATTTCCTTTTCCCGGTTGGCAAAGTTTCCTGCTCGAGCGGTACACTTAGATCCTCGCAAGTTGGTTCATGTTAGTTGGGGGATTGTTTTATCTCACCGGTGGACGGTTCTTGGTTAGCTTTCACTTCTTTCAGCCCAGGTTTAACCGTTTTCACGGAGAGTGGAACGATAACACAAAAGTGACACACAGTTTCATCATTAATGCTGCCTTTACTAGTTTTCGCACAAAGGACGTCCAGGGTCTTAATTCAACCCGAAAGTTACGGAAAACACAGCAAATAAAGAGGTTTCTTTTCTCACCGCTAGTGAGACTCTTGAAACAAATTAGAGAATGGGTTTTGTCTCAAATGCCATTACGAGTGCACTCGTACCCGGTATCTCACGCGACAGTGCATCCGGAGCGGTTCGTGTCTTAAGTAAACACCATTAAAAAATATTTCCTTTCCACCGACCGACCAAAACCCCGCTTCTTCCGCAGCGGGAGACGCCGTCAAGAGTCGAGCGGGGCCAACGATTCATCACCATCGCAAGTAGATATAAAATACGTTTGTAATTCGCCTCGGAAAACAAGCACGTGATCCTCTTTGCGACTTTGCGCCAGAGATGGATCGTCCGAGCGATGGCGAAGGAAATATAACAACGAGCAAACTGTACATAATCCACTTTCATCTAATTATGCTCCACTCGGATGCTTTTTCCGGCCGCTTTTCGGAGGAAAGAGCTTCCCAGTTACTTCTGTAGCGAGGAAAAAGGGGACGGATCGCGTGGAGATTTCCTCCTCAAGAATCTTTTGGTCCCTTTGCCACTTGCCCGGGGGGAGAGGCACACTCCTTGGCAGCTTCTTACAGTATCAATCCTACAGAGGTGAAGTGTATATTCCCCTTTCTGTTCCGTTTCTATTTCGAAATTTAGCGCTTCAAAAATGCTCCAAATTTATTGGATTCATTAAAAAAATTCGTCGCGCAACGTCGCGAGACTCGTTCGTTCCAAGTGCCGGAGGGCAAAGTGCAGCCTTGCACTTGCACAATCACACTTCTGGAAAACCCGCTCTTCCACCCTAATGACAACTCGAAGCGCTGGCTTCATGCTGAGATTCATCTTCCAAATTATCCCCTTTCCGTTCTCGTGTCTCGTGAGAAAGCAGACGAAGCGATCGGTTAAAAATTGGTTCAGTATTTAATCGGATTATCAAAATCACAGCTTCACAGCCGGATTTGAACTTGCGAGAGTGTTCCAGCATGCATCGGGAAAGAGAAGTAGAACTGGTTGGTCATCGAGAAAGCAGAAAAAAAGGAAAACGGAAGGCGATTGCATTAGTTCCTGGGGCGAATCTCTTCTCGAACTCCTCGGAGTGCTTTACCGTAAATTGTGTTTAGCTCGTGATGATGAACCCTTGAGCGTACTTTCCCACTGTTAAAGGGTCAGCTTTAACCAAATCCATCTGCCAACGTCCACAGTACCATTTCCACAATCTTCTTCATTTCACCTTTCGTCCGATAAATGGGAGATCCAGCTTTATGGTAATGCCGCTCCTGAAGCTGCTTCATTCGGCTCATCCCTTGGTCTGGCCGGTGCAATCTTATAAAAGAGTCACACGTTAGGTTTGGTTCGTTCGGCACCAGGTTGTCCGGTGGTTCTGGTGGTAAGCCTTCTGACAACGTGGTCTTCTGGTGGTTCGGAGTTGGTCTAGATCCTTGAACATTACAATTTTCCATCTTGAAACCTCAAACTTTGAAATCGATTTTTTGATGGAGATTTCTGCTCTTCTTTAGTTCCATCCAAAGTATTAAAACATGTAAGACATGTTCTCTTCGGAGGGCAAAGGTAAAATTTTCTTCATACGAGTATGGAATTCGTACTCAAGAAATAAATTCTACCCAAAGCTACGATTTACAATCTGTATTAGGGATAGCAAAAGTCGAGCAGCTGCTTAGGAGTTACATCTATTGAGCGAGAAATGTGCTGAGCATAAAGTAATTTTCCAATTACTCCGGTAAACTCATTTTCATATGATAGTCAAGAATATCCTGCAAACAACACTTAATCAAATTGTTGTTGTACACTTGATCCAAGGTGTTGAGCAAGGAATTTAAAAGGGTTCTATATTTTGTGCTCATCTCAATTTGCACCGGGAAAGCCATTTGTATTCGACGCTAGTTCCGATATGGAAACAACTCATTCAAACCTGCAGTTTCAACGAACGTTCAGCGTGTACCATTACCATGGGATGCTTTTCTCCCACACACACTTTGGGCACCGAAATTCCCACCAAACATCCGACTCCACTCGAGCTCCACCTTCTACACCGAGGAACGCCGGCGGCAATCCTGTCAAGTACGGTTGTTGTAACTGACACGCAGCTCAGAATCCGTCCAGCGAGCTGGCCACCGGGACGTGTCGGAACTGGCGTGAGTCGTTGATTATGCATTCCGTCGCAACTGGTCCCGAAAGGTGCGAGATTCCCGAAATGCTCGTAATTTTGGTTCAGTTGCGCACAGTGGGTCGCTTCTGCACTAATTATGTTAGAAGTTCAGTTTTGTTTATATTAGAAATATACTATAAGTTTTATTAAATACTAAACATTAATTTGGAGAAATTGCATTTTTTATTTTTTTTGATATTTGGTTCCTACGACATTCAACGGTGTATAAGGGTCGTTTAAAGGCACAATTTCACTTGATTTTTTTTTTTATGTTTTTAACGAAAATCTTCAATTGTTAGGTTTCGTTTTTTAAACTCATTTAACTTCTCTTATTTATAAATACTTCTTTTGAGTGTGGATTTGTCCACTCTCTGCCCAACTGTGGCATGGAAGGTATGGCACCACTTGTCGGATTGAACCAGAAGAGTAAGAATCTGGTACCGTGCAGGATGTGATCGGATCGTGAAGTGGCGTTGAACGGTGGGAAATGAGATTGTACTTATCAACTCTCGTCCCTGGAACCATCCCGTCACCGTCAGCAGAAAGCAATCCGACGGGTTCATCTCGGTGAATCTCGCCGTCACAATCACTCAACACCGCGCGGCACGGATGAAGGCGTCGTCGTCGTGAGGATCCTCCGTACCGTACCGATCCTCCGAGGATCCACCACCATCGCTGATTAACACTACTATAACCGACGGCCCCGAGATCGTTCCGCTTCAGCGGAAACCCACCACGCCGAATTGTTCGAGCTGTCAGTTTTCATTCGACTTTTCCACCGCGGTGCGCAATGGAGGACGACATTTGAATTAACCAGAAATGGAGCTCGCCTTTTTCGCTTCCCATGTGCGAGCACGCTGGATAGTGTCGGCATTGTGTCGTTGTTGCTTCATGTAAATGATTAAATAATTCAATTTCGGCCCCCTATGACACGGGCCGGCGTTTGTTTTGGCTTCTTCATTTCGGAACGCCAGAGTGTGAACGTCTTTTTGAACGTTATCAAGCGGCCTAGATGGGCAGCCACGTATAGTTTTAGAAACAATCTGACAAGACCTTGATTGATGCACTTTTCGGGCTCAAAAGTGTGCCGTACGCAGGCACCCGTTTACAAGTCCGCTTCGTTCAATTGAACCGGATCGAAAGCCGCCAGAAGGGCGACCTAATGGAATTCGGCTTCAGATGAATGTGGTCCTGATGGGCTCCAATGAGGGCTTCTAAGTACCGGATAATTACGAGACGCGTTTCGAGGAAAAGCAATTATCAGCATTCAATTGAATGGTGTTTGTGGCAATATAAATGTATTGAATATATTACAACCCCCGCGGCAACTGGTAGATCAGTTTGTAATGGGAATTGAAACGTTTATCCTGCCTACGGCGAACAGATCCACTTCAACGTGGTTCGACAAAAGCTGGTCGTTTGCCAGCTGGTGTTTCTATGGAATAATTGAACAAACGACCGATCGGTAATTAATCGATAACATAGTCGAGTGTAATTACAATTCGATTCCAAATGAATTGTAGTAAAATGATGTTGCATTGTTTATCTAGCACATTTGTTACCGACTGCTGATAATTTTGTATCATCGCTTTCTGTGAACCTTCGGGACTCATTAAAAATTGTTCCGGCTAGGTGACGGATTCAAAAGGATACGAAATGAAATATAATTATTTTGGCAGTTTTTTTTTCCATCGTTACTAAAATTTTTGTTTCAAATATTCTAGATACATAAATGGAAAAAAGAGCACGAAACCGGCCGTCGAAAGTCATGAATGTATTGGAATCGTCAAGCGCTTCCACCTTTGCAACGAACAGGTAAATTGTTCACCGCTATATTTTGATTATGTGTAAAACTAATTACTGTAAATTCTTGGCTTGTTTTCAGGACTGCCCGATAACCGACGGAGATTTCCGCGAGCAGCAGTGTGCCCGTTTCAACAACCAAACGTTCCAGGATAAACGTTACATATGGGAAGCGTTTGTGAAAGGTATTGCAAATCGACACCCAAGTGGAAATATTCGCCTGTGTGTCAATGCTGTTTAGTAACGCCATCCCATTTGTCCACATTTATTCACAGAGGATGCCGAGTGCGAGCTGAACTGTAAGCCGATCGGAATGCGTTATTTTGCGACACTGAATAAAACTGTCATCGACGGAACGCCTTGCATCAAACCGACGGAGTACTTCCGGAACAACGAGTCGACCGTTGGCCGAGGGATATGCGTCGAGGGTGTGTGCAAGGTAGGTGAACGTTCTTGCCTCCATTATTTTCAACCAAAACATTGTTAATCCACCGGTTAAAATCGGTGATGTCAATCAATTCATTAAGATTTTATGTAGTTCGTTAGGATTTACGACTGGAACATGTGAATCTTAATCACAATAAAATCCCACCTAAACCATAAGTCATAAATCATAAACTTCACCGACAATCATAGCGCTCGCCTTATTTATGCGGAACACTTTAACGAGCATACACCCGAGGAAACAAGAATAGCACCACCCTGTTTTTTGCCGATATAATTTAAATGTTCATAAAATTTGAGCTTTTTCCAGTTTGGAACGTTAGTTCAATCAGTTTTACAAGTTTTCAGTGGATTACGATCGTATTAATTTGGTCTATTAACGTTTACGCCAAATAATTCGTTAAAATGGCCTGGAAGTAAAAATAGCACCACTTTGGTTTTTGTTTAGCAATTGCAAAAATTTCAACAATTGACAATTTTAAGTGGATTTTAGGGATATCACTAGTTAGAATAAAACTCAAACTATAGTAATTAAGTTTTATTTGTCGTGATTTATCTCGTTTTTGAAGTCATTTTGCAGAAATGGGTCAATAACAACATTGTCTTGTCAAAACTGACTTAAACATCAAATCTGATCATGATGCAGCTCTCTGTTCCATAAAAACCTGTCTAAAAATCTTCTGATTACTTATCTTAGCAATACGGTTCATTAAAAATACCGGTAACGACGGTCACAAGCATCAACGTAGGAGTGAAACCCAGCTTACAGTGATAGATATGCGAATAATTTACAAATATGTAGTGAAATAGGGAAGAAAAGTATCGCTAAATCATGTGGAATTCTTCATAAGGTGCCACCAAGGCATGTGCAGTAAATAATGTTAAGCGGGGAAACCGCAAATGGCCAGAAAGATTCTGTAAGCCCTACGTGACACAGCGGCATGAACTGAATCGGTTCGAATTCGTTGTAAAGTATATTTCTTTGAGT
>KE525057.1:315109-325360 GCA_000441895.2 Anopheles sinensis | reverse complement strand
TTTTTACTGAGTTTTTGTTAGAATATCTTCTATTGCTGAACAAAAACCAAAGTGGTGCTATTTTTACTTCCAGGCCATTTTAACGAATTATTTGGCGTAAACGTTAATAGACCAAATTAATATGATCGTAACCCACTGAAAACTTGTAAAACTGATTGAACTAACGTTCCAAACTGGAAAAAGCTCAAATTTTATGGACATTTAAATGATATCGGCAAAAAACAGGGTGGTGCTATTCTTGTTTCCTCGGGTGTATCCTTAATTATTCTTGCAACTTATATTTCCTTTGTTGTCGCGTCGTGTTACAAAGAAATCGTTATCCGCAGATCAAAGAAAACAAATTTTTACTACTCACCAGTTGCGTGACTTACCTTTACGACCTGGTTCATTCGAAGGAATGTGCTTTGTTCTACAATATTTGACGCTTTCATTCTTCTCTCCAACGGCATTGTAAAAACATATATTCTTCAGAAATATTTATACATTGCGGTTAGTTTACATACGATCATGGAAGAATTCAAATCGTTAGCATTTAACGCACAAATGTAATGATATATTTACGACTTGGCTACATAATTTCTATTCTTATTCACGTGATTTTAGATTTTGAAGAAGTAACCAATTGAAGTAAGAGACAAAAGCGCAACATGGATTAAGATTAATCGTCCAATGATCCGTGCCGCATAGATCGTCGATGATCGAGCATAAAAAGCTCGATCGCGACACTAGCGAGCTCTGCCGGTGCCTAGCGCAAGCACATTATGTTCTGTAGCTTGTTCCCTCAACATGGCCTGGAATAATGTTGCTCACATGAGCTTGCGCAAGAACACCATTCCATTAACTGCGTGCCGCAGCAACACGCGTCCACGTCTAGACATGTTCAGCGGCGTTGAAATTAAATTCGTTCCCTTCGTTTATTTGTACAACGGCCGATTGTTTATTCACGCTCACGACGAGCTGATGTTCGGCTGTCAATCGACTCCGGCCATGCTGGTGGAAGTGTAAAATTAATAGGGCACGTAGCATGGCCCAAGCACACTGTTGGGAAAATTGGCCAGAATGGGGAAATGCCTGCACCACGGAGCTGTTTTGCCGAAATCCGGTTCCTCCAGGCGTCGGCCGACACCGGTTGGATTCACTTGCTGCTCACGTCCGTACTTCCCGACGGCTTTGCGCCTCTTGTTGTTCGATCTTATCGCGTGCCGTGATTGATGATGCTCATCATTATGAGTAATTTGTTGCAAATGGAAACCATTTTCCCGAAACCGAACCCTTGGCACGGGCGGCTGTCGTTATCAGTTGCGTGCGATCGACATCATCGGAGAAAAGGATTCTTTTCTCTCCGAACGGGATCACTTTTCACCCACGCATGAAAACATGCTTCCCCCTGAGGGTGTTCCGTTAAAGTACTCGATGCGCGTGCATTATGCGAAACACGCGATAATTCAAGCGTGAACAATTGGAACCTGTTTAGTGGAGTGCAAAATTGGCACCAATATGGAACGCGATCCGGTAATTGATGAGCCCGGGTTTGTTTGTGGTGTTTGAAAGTTATAAATTTTGAACAAAACGTTGCTGTTCCATGTGGGGCAATTTTCCATTACACTGTTCATCGAAAACGAACAAAAAAGTGATATTATGCAGTTTCCGAATTTGTTGCACGTGTTATTTGAGAGAAGGAGTTTTAAGCAGAGGAATTTAAGTTTTAATTTTATTTTGATTACGTAGCTCCATTGTATGGATTTTATAATTCTACACCATAAAACCCTTATTTCGCGTTGTGGTTTTCTCTTTTGAACATAAAATAACATGATTTCTCATGTTTAGGCAAAATTTAAATGGTTTTTATAGACTTATGTAATACTTGTGTATACCATTAATTATTTAACACCATGTGTATGATCCTTTGATGGTTGAATTTGTCACCATGAAGGAGAACAAACGGGGTTCAAAATAAAGCCTATATACATTTTCTTTCTTCTTTTTCGTTCGATGTTTATGTTACAATGCCTTCGAGATTTATGTTTTAAATAATTTAATTGATGTTTACACATTCCACATGCGCACTTTTAAAACCAATGTGGTAACATTTTTTCGCCATAACTGGCTCGATCGATAGGCGAACCGCGCAGGGTTCTGCTCTTTCTCTTGCCACGGTACTGTTGTCGTAAAATAAATCCATGGCCGAATTCGCGTTACGACTAAAAGCGATCAAAGCGACTTTTTTTATGAATGGCGCCTCCAAATCCTCCACTTCGTCTGCGTCTTAAGATAATACGCCACCGATAGCCTTTCTCTGAACTGCGACTCCATCGCAAATGTGCCGTTTGATCGCTTCATCTTGGCGACGAAAACTCATGCCGCTCGTAAAACTAACCCATCGCCGCACGGACGCTGCCAGGCCAGGATTGATTCGTCGTCGACGATGGAATTATTAACATGCGCGACCTCGAAAACTGTATGCTCTTGCCGTTGGATTGATCCGTGGCCCGATCGGATGCCCGTGTGGCCAATTGATCGATTCTCTGTGTGCCTCCAGCTTGCGTGTTGATTTACACACCATATGCGATCCCGCATGAATGGAGCGGATTGTAACGCTTTCAGCTGCGTTACGGAAACCCTAATAGATTGTTTATGCTGACGCCTCTCGTTGGTTTCCTAATTCGTGGTACTTTATTTCATTTTGATGATGATGATCGTTTGATCTAAGACCCTAAGAGCGGAACGGAAATGAACACAAACAGTATCAGGTGAGGATCAAAACTAGAGTTCGGGAAAGGAGTTTATCTCCTAGTGCCTAAAATGTGTTCTCAACTTTAACTCGTAAAAGCTTTGAATATTTTAACAGAGTTTCTAGAGCCAAACAGTGGAACAATTCCGGGGAAGGAAGTATTACGCCATCGATCGGTGGCGGTAAAGAATTTCAATAAACATATTTATGCGCAGAATACCGACGGCGACTATATTAATGGAACCCCCCGACGGACTCTACAACTCTTTACACAATGCCATTTTTCTGCTAATCTTTCTTACCTCCGTTTCATGCCGGCGCCAACATTTTCTCCTTTGAACGTAGGTTTGTGCTGGCAAAGCGCAAAACACTAATGGCCACGGCGGTAGAAGAGTGACGAAAATCATGCCCCAAACGTGAGCTCCTGGGAATGGGGGTTTAATGCAAATTAAGAAACGCGATCGATTGGCATAAATCCTCATGTGAAGCATTTGCACCTGGCGCGCGGAATCGTCAAACATTGCCGTCGTTTCAATAGTTGATGAGCTGCGTAGGATGCTAATTGAGAAATTTTGACGTTTACCATAAATCGTTACGGTGTGGGAACTTCTTTGAACGAACATTAATTGAAGTAACATGCTTTTTAAATGTCATGTTGATTTTCTGCTGTCAATCCTGATGAGTCAGTTTAACACCTAGTGGGTGGTAACTCCTAGGCCCAAATTCGTATTAAACCTAAACTATACAGTTTATATTTAAATTTTACACATTAAGTAAATCTCTGAGAAAAAAAAGTCAATCTGTGAGTCATGATTAAACTTCATTACATTTAGATATTGAAAAATATATTTCAGAGTTCTACGGATCTCTTACTCCGTGGATAAAAATATTACTTTCGTCAGCCCACTCCATCGGGGCAGAAGAACAGATCCCGGTTCCATACCACTTCAGAGCAATGGCACGATTGTTTCACGATGGAACTATTTCCCCAAAACCAACCCAAAGTGAAGAAGTAAGAATAACAATCTCAATGGCTAACAAGCAAACAAAACCCCCCAAAAAAAAAGGCACGCTCAACCGAATTAGCGCTTAAGTGCAGGAATTTCTAGCGAGCACATAAAATGTCCAAAGACGACCGACGATCACGTTGCAGCGTCCATAGTTTAGTGAATCATGCCTTGGTTCCTTTTTTTTTGGGAGGGGGGTCCGTCAGCACGCCGGGTATGTTTGCGGTGGGAGAAACGGTCGGGGAAATGATTAGCGAATGATTTAAAACAGCAAACGCGTCGGAACGCATGGGAATGCGCGTAGCACGCATCAAATCGCAAGTTCTTGACTTTTGGTTTAGTTTAGCACTTTCGTTGCTTTCTGCTTTTTCTCGTTGCTCGTCTCGCGCTCTTCTAAATGCTTCTTCCATCAGCCGGCCATCCAATGAAGCCATCGACAGTCAGCTCGCAGACCCACCACCACCACATCCATCCCGCAACAGGTTATCTATGAATTTAGGCAAAATAAATAAAACTTCCATCTCGTGTGAGCCAAGGAAAACCCGAGGAGCAAACGCACCTCTTAGCGCATCGGTCGAGTTTTGTGGGTGGAACGACCGGGAGTCGCCTGGGCGGACTATTTATAATTTAGAAAATTTAATTTAATGCGAATCATTTTACGATCCCCAAATGAAGCGAGATGAAGCCAGAGCGCACCACTAGCTCAATTTACCCCGATGCCGATCGGGCGTGTGAGTGAGCGTTTATGTGTTTTTGTTTTGCAAATGGATGTTTTACTCTCCGCCAACAAGCCTAAAGTGTGCCCCCGGGACTTACGGTGAGGTTGTTTCGGTGTTCACACGTGTTACAACGCATTTCCTTACGGAGGCGGAGCGATGTATGTTCGGCATGATGGGATATTTCATAATATAACGCAATGCCGAACAAGAGTGGCATTTTGACGATTTAATCAGTTGATGACATGAGGTTCGGTGGGAATTCGGTTTGAGTAATAAATGTTCAATGTGCCAGAAGATCAATGCCATTAACAGTCGATCGTAAAACTCCCATCACAAATAAATCCCACCAAGTGGAATACTGCTGAACCGTTCGGGAAACCGTAAATCATCGTTAGAATATTTATGAAATATGTTTAGGGTTAAAAATAATTAATTATGTTAATCTGCATACCAATTATGTTTGATATCCATAAATTAATTCTCATTATTCCCGCGTTGCAAATGACATGCAAATTAAAAATGAAAAACAAAACACATCATTTTCCCGTTGGAATGTGGTGAAGGGCACCGCGCGCTCGCGTGTAATAGAAACAACTATTTTTCCTTTTACAGAACGATTGTTGTCTACCCTAGAAAAAAATACGACAGGATTGTAAACTCGCAGCCAATCTCGCATTCCATGTAGCGGTTCAATGGATTGGTTTGAAAATAAAATTGTGCTGTAAATACCTTTTCCCCCACCCCGAGTACCGTTTGCCTATTTCGCGTCGTTCCCCTTTCCCCGACAAACGACACCCCGTTGGTTGGCGTCAAAATTTAATCTTGCCGAATCAGTTATTTCACCTTTCGCAGCGAACCGTTCGATGATGATGGATGCCGCCGCATCGCTGCCGTGGCGCGCTCACGAATGAATAATAATGCTAAACAAATAACGAGAACCGGGCGACATGCGTGAGATCAAAGGGGCGAGAAATCATCATCGTCATGGAGAGTTGTAATTTAGCACATGTACATAAATTATCCCCCAACTCCGAAAAAGCGAGGAGATTGAACGCGCTGAACACTGGCGATCCCGCTCGATGGATGAAATTGGACTCCCGCAGGGGTTATGGCCGACGCGGAAGTGCTTTTTCGCATGGGGCATTGTATTGCAGTGGGGAGAAGGATGAGGTGGAGAAGTTTGGGGATAGGGTGCGTTTTGACGCAGGGACGATGTATTGTTTATGTATGTTGTCTTTCCGTCCGTCTGGTCTGGTGCGTCCTGGCCGAGCGGCGGTCCATAAACCGGCTGGTGAGTGTTCGAGTAAACGAACCGCGCGTTCAAGTTCAATGGTAATGTTTATGCAAAGCCGATCCAGGAGGCCAATTGGTGCGCCGTCGAACGCACCGTAATTCCGATGGGTCCGACATGCCGGCGAGCGGCATCCAGATGGCTATACGGATGGGAAAATTATGAGTGCCGTCCCGTTGTTCGTCAGACCTCTTCCATTGCCAGGCGCTCGCACATGTGTGATGCTGCCGGAAGGTCACAATGAAGCATCTTCCACCTCCACCGACGCTGCCAGGCCGTAAACAACACTACGCAAGGGCGGTGGGGCGAGGGCATGGGTGTCCTTTCTTCGCATCACCTTGCACGCGCATGTTGGAACAAGTTTTCTGGCTCTTGAACTTGAGCGGCGAAAAATAGATCACGCTCTGGCGGATGACGTTATATGCAGGGCTGGTTGGGGTTTGGAGGTCGACGAAGAGGCAATCATAATTTGGATCCATCAAGCGAACTGATCGAACCGATCATCGGTGTTCCTCTGCTTCCGTCATCCCTTTCCGGCGGTGCGGGGATGCGGGAGTTAAAGCACCGTGAAAGAGAAAGCACGAGGTGGCGAAGGGCAGGAAACCTTGATTTTAATGAGCCATTTATACGATACGTTTGGTATGCTAGCCGTGAAAGGCGAGCGGGAGGAAATTAATAGAATTCCGCGCTTCAACTCGAGTTGGCGCGTGAATTGGTTTCGCTGGCGGTTCTAGCGCGTTTCCAACGGAAACTCTACCGCTATCGTTGCTGCACTGCGGTATGCCTGTGATGTGCTTTTCGAGCAGCAAGGAACTGATCCGACCCGGGCGAGCATTGAAACATAATCACTGATTGTTGCAAGAAAGGTCTGATGGAGCGAAATTGATTTGACGCAGGAAACCTACGGTTATTGTTTAGAAAATTGAATTCAAACGATATACTGATGCGATATACTGTGTAGCGGAGTTTGGGGCAAGTGTGCCACCTGGCCTTTTTTAGTTAAAATTAAATTAAATAAGCAAATGAGTATACGTTTATCCCTCTTACTAGATATACTGTACCGTATTTCACGCAGAATAGTCCACTTTTCGCATTTTTGTCATACGCATCAAAATGGCGTTTATTCTTAAATATTTACACCAAATTAAATAAGCTGTCAAATCACTTAAAACTAAAAATCGAGTAGGCATGTGTCACTACGCATTGCTGAGTAATAGTGGAAGTGGTTCGTGAGGTAAGCCAAGAATATCAATAATTTTCCACGGAAATATATGAGTTTTAAAAAAAAAGTTAACTTTCGGGGCAAGAGTGCCATCACTTTATTTTTCTTCAGAGTGAAGCCGCCAAAAACTTAAACAATGTTGTTGAGTTCACAGTGAAGCAGGATAGTGCGTAAATACAAGGAGATCGCGTCCCAAAGACGTTTTCCAGCGGCCAGATTGGAAAACCGCGAAAACGCTCTCTTGAAAGGAAGACTACTCCCGTCGCCAGTTTGGAGTTAAGTTTGGGACTATAAAATGCTCTATTTAACTACCCTTGAGATATACAATCGCCACAGATTTTCAATTGTTCCATTAAATCCTTAAAATAAACTAGGTGGCATACTTGCCCCAAAGGACAAAAAATTACATGATTTTTAAAACAATTATAGAATAGTTGTTTTTGAGTTTATACTTTCCGAAACTCAACTACAAGTGAAAAAATAGTGTGAAATTGTACTAAGAATAAAACCAGCGTTAAGCACACAGATTTTATTAAGTTACAGGACAAATTGCTTACCGTGACACATTTGTTCAAAATCCTGCTACATACGATTATTATGGCCATCATTTTCATCTCAGGTTGAGTTTGAAAGATCTTTCATTTATAGTTTCCCGTTGTACTGGCGGAATAGAAGATGTTTTTTTTCATTTTTGTATTTTAAATCATGTACAATTTTTATCGTCTAACATCTGAATTTTAATGTTAGATACTGTTAGAGCTTGTTGGTTATAACATTAGAATAGTATTATTACTAATTATGAAACATTATAATGTTCTAAGTAAATTTCTGAAACTAATTGTGTGCTTGCTGTCTATTTTTGTTGAAATCTTGTTTGACTACGTTTAATATGTACATTTTGTTTCAAATTCACTCATCAACATGTCAAAATGAAACATTCAATAAATCAAATTGCCAAAATAGTGCCTTAATACACGGAGGACGTAACATACTCGGTTAATGACTGATTACTTGACAGGACAGGGTATCTAATGATTCATTTTAAATAATTTGCTAATCAAACCTCTTCGCAGCTTGAAGAGCCTGCTAGTGAGTAACAACAAACAGCTACTCATCCCAATGGCTTTTTGATATGCTCAATAAAATGTCATTACCACAACATACAGAAAACACACACAGATACCGTGCATTTGCATCGCAACGATGCCGCTAAAACCCATTCCCTATCGATGGTCGCTTGTTTGCAGCACGAGCTCTCGCATTAATCAAGAGTTAATGTTTAGCCGGCTAAAAACCACGCACCAAACACGGCTCGGATGCATCCAATGTAGACGACGGCAACGACGATGGCTATAATCGTAATGATATTTATTTAAATTCTGATACCACCGTCCACCGGCATATCCAACGGTTCATCGTTGGTGACGTGCGGCTTTTGCCGTTTTGGCTACCGATTCGGCCACTCTGGGAGATCCTTTTCAGTGACGCAATTTCCGGAAAATGGCTATCACACTGAGCCGAGACTTTCAACCCCCCAGCCCGGGCAGCACCCCCTGTCGAGGGTGTTGTACGGGTCGAGTCAGAATAACCCCGTCGATGCGGTATTTGCTATCTTGATTGATTAGTTTATTTATTTGCTCGGATAGCATCAACCATCGGCCAGCTCCGTCCGGGAGCAGCAAATGCTTTAGGGCTTGTCTGCTGTTGAAGTCTGACTAAAACATCCCACCGCAGATACGGTTGTACGTGTGTATATCGGTCGATGTGTTTGCCTATTGCTTCCTGCGCAAGGTGCCAACGGTAAACGCCGGTGAATAAATAAACGAATTATTATTAAATCTGAAGCTTTTGAAACCTGAGCACGGTTTGTGCTTCTCGGTAGTATTGTCCGGTGGAGCTTTGTTATGAAAAGATCCTTCCGTGGAATTATCAATTTCACTAGGGTTTTTTCACCTGAAAACATCATCCATGAATTAAGGAGCTAAAGAAAAACGCTTTTATTTACCCAATTTTCCAAAGAAATAGTTATTTAAAAAACCCTTTCTCTTCCAAATCTATCTCATAGATTGAATGTAAACAAAAGTGTTTCTTCGTTAAAATAAAAAATCCTTTCCTTAAAAAGAGAAAGTAGAAAAAGAATATCCTTCAGGAGTCCTACCACCACCACAAATGCCGGTTTGATTGACTTGACCACCACGAACCGGTTTTGATTTTGCAGTATTCAAAAAGCAAAAAAACCTAAGTAAAAACTCCATCGCCCAGTTTGCTCACGTACAGATTCTTGGCAAACAAAGCCAAAACACGAAAGCGAACGAAAACAGTAAACTCGCGGCGGCAAGAAAGAAAAGATTTCCCGCTCAATCATGCCGGCTGCCCTCCATCACGTCCGAATCGAGGCATGCTTGGCGATGATGGATGTGGGAAAAACCGACCGAATTCGTTGCTGCTGGAGGCGAGGCATGAAGAAAATTCATAACTTCTGCACTTTCGGTGTGGCATGTGCAGAAAACGGTGGAAGGGAAGGTCGGTAGGATGATAGCGCTGGAAAGGGCAGCTTGTGACGAGGGAAATTTACGGTGTAGGCAACGAGTTTGGAGCCGGTCAACTGAAGCATATCAATCAGTGGCTGAGCTTTTTTTGGCGCTCTGTTCAAGGGAAAAGTGAAATTTTCATTTGACTAGTGGGGATTGTTTGGGACATTGCCTTCAAGAACATGTTCTTAAACGACCTGATACTTTTGCTGCATATTTCTAAAAGAAAAACACAATGTTTAAATAACTCTCCATTCTCGATCAACAATTTGTTAAGGTGCTGGTAGACGAATGAAAGTTTCAGTTGAAAGAAATTTCTAGTTCTTGCAACCAAATGTCATTTCTCAACTTGAAATATTTATTTCAACGTACATAGGTACACAGATGCAATATTGCAATCAACTGTTTCATGGAGTTGTTGACAAAACAAATGTACAAATCCAGATAAACATCGTGTTGTGTTTGTGAAGTTTGATTTTATTGCTTAAAAATGCGCCGTTCCGAATTAGTAATTGCTTTGTCGGTGGCTCAGAGTCGCTTGACACATTTAAAAAATGCTATCGAAGACCAGCGCCATTTGGAAGGACGCAAATTGCGTCGGAAATGGACGAGAAAGATTTTTCTAAATAGAGACAAGTCTCTGATGGATGATGTGATGGCGGAGGCCGAGACGACCCAGAACTTTTTAAGAATGTCCGTGGTAGATTTCCCATGTTTCTGAGAAATCGAATTCTATGAAGAGCAAAATCG
>KE525057.1:302118-312313 GCA_000441895.2 Anopheles sinensis | reverse complement strand
GGAAACGACAACAATGGGAAAGAAATGGCCAATGTTAAATTAAATTTATAATTACATGCACACACATTTGCGATTCTCCGTTAGGTTTCCCATTGGTGGAGGTGTCTTTAACCCCCACTAGGATCCCCATCCATTTCACGTGCGGCTCCGCCTGCAAACCATTGCCCGAAATGGATGACATATTTTAGAGTGACAGTTTCCGTTTGCCCGTTGTCTGTTTCGCAGGCGATGTTTGCAATCATAATCACTTGTCACGCTACAAGCTAAGCCTTGTAGCTGTTCGTCCTGTTGGTGGTTTTGGACGAGTTCCAAGCTCGCCCATTTTTACCCCACGTTTCGTTTTTTTCCTTTTCTTTCCAACCAACTGAGCGTTTTTTAACCTGGGGATGGAGGGAATTATCTTTTTTTGCTACCCCCCGTTCTCCAATTTCCGCATGCAGGAAATCCTTAGCGTAGAATAAATCTGGCTCGAAAGGAAATACAAACATTGGCAGTCGAAGCGAGACTCATCGGAGTGGGAAGATAAAAAAAAGACGAGATCCCGCTCATCCCCGGCCCAAATCGGGATGATCCTCCAATCCTTACCGAGACAGGCCATTAGGGTGGGATGGGTGACTCGCAAAAAAGGCATAACAGAAGCCATCCGGGGATAAAAGACGACAAAGACGAAACGCCCGAACGTACGAGAGTAGAGAGAAATTCAAGTGAAAATTCCATTTCAGCTCAAATCAATTGCCAATAAACTTCAATCACAACCGCCACTCGCACTCCGTTCCCGGGGGTTGACCGAGCGCTAGCGGGTTCCAGCTAGGTGACCGGAAGTTTCCCCCACTCCATATGAAAACGTGTCCCGAAAGCACACACCAGGACCATTCCATTCCGTGCGATGGTTTTTGTGGTCAACGTTATTTAGTTTTATTCTATTTTTGGCTATGAACCTCCGACATGTCCTTTCGACCGCGGTTAAAGCTGGGATTGGAGGAGAGAAAGCACATGAATGGGACATGGGAAACCAGTTTGAGGTCAGGGGAGTATCAGGTTCAGGTTTCGCGCCATCCAAGTCCCGGGTGTTATGCGAGATGGAATTTCAATAAATTCATCAACTCACCCAACCCACGCTGACTCCAATTGGAGGAACAGATTCGGGTGCACTCAGTTCGTGTATGTCAGAGCAAGGATCATCATTATGCGTCATGTCACGGATCATGATCCGGATCAAATTGTGAGCTCGAATGGTAAATAATTTTATTTGTCAATAGTCGTTTTTGCCGGCTTCATTAAGTTTGGTTTTTCTCTTCTGAAAAATGTGTTTAATTTTGTTTCATAGGGTGGAATTTTTGATCCGGATTTAAGTAAATATATGCGCTTTAATTCGGCAATAAATCATGTGAAAAGTCCTTTAAAGACTCGTGGAAAAGCAATGAAGCCAAAATTTCCTGCAAACATCTGACTTACCCGTAGGACAAAAAAGTCAAAATCTCTTAAATTTTGAATGATGAATTAACCTTTCCACCTCGCCCAACGCAAGCTGAAACCCGTCCGATATTGGCCCGACGAAAACGAGCCATGTCCCGCTGGAACTTTCCCATCCAAACAATTTTCCATTGCGTACGTGCGCGAAAAGGGCGCGTGCACACTTCCTTCACATGTCGCTTTGACTCGCGTATTCATGAACTGAACGTCCTCTTCTGCCTCCTCACTCGTGGTCATTCCCAACCCCTACGCAGGAGACAGTTTCGGCTTGTTCCAACGCATTGGTTCGAAATTTTCCACGAGTGTCAACGAGAGCGAGAGCACGCCTCGGCGCGAAACCGGTCCTCACGGTTTGCCCAACGTCGGAGCGCTGGACTACGTGCCTAATCCTGCCGGCGAAATCCGAATGGGACATGTCGATACGGCGTGCTCCAACTCCCCGTGGTTCCCTTTTCCCGCCGGGCAGGAGGAAATTGCGATGGGAGGATTTGTACTTTGCGAGCGCTCGTTTGTACGTTGCCGCCTGATGACTCCGGTTTTTATGCCCTCTGTCCTCCGGTTGGAGTTGTGACACGCGGCTTTGACTTTAAAATATGTACTCCCTCGGACCCGCACTGAAAGTTGATCGGACAAACGAACGGACGAGTCGAAAGCCGCCCCGAGAAGCCAGTTTATATCGATAGACTACCAACACCGACAGGATCCGCCACCTGTTCGATACTCGTGGCCGGTTGGGTGCGTTATCAGGAAGCTTGTTTCCGCACTTTGACCAGTCCGTTTTTCACGTCCTTCCCCTTCGCTTCTGGTCCGCTAATCTGGCCATGACAAATGCTAATTGATTAGCGTATACAAGCGATACATTTATGCGCCTTGTTTTCCTTCCCCCAACTCGCTGGTGGTGGAGTGTCTGTCGTTGCCGACTTCGCGTCGTTCTGTTCAATGGCTCGCCATTGGGTTCGGGTTTTAATGGCCTTACGAACAACAGCACCCAAAATTAAAAGGAAAGATGATGCTCGGGAGATTGCACACAAAACTAACCCTTTTTAGAAGTTTCGCGGAGAGGCACACACATGTTCGGTAGGAGTATGTACCCGTTTCCCTTTTTTGAAAGTGATATTTTAGTGGATATTGGAGGAATATTTAACTGATGCCGTTTTGTACTTAAAAAATACCTTTTAAGGTAAATCTGCAAAATCAAGTATAATTTTTCTATTTGCTTTTCTCTGGTAATTTGCCATTTTTCCATTATGTTATCAAATTATGCCATATTAAATTTAACAAAAAATTTCCGAAAGAGCACTTGTATTCTCGAAGAGTTTTCTATGGGAATGAAACTATTGGTTTGCTGAATAAAAAATGAAATATAAAAAACTATTGCAGAAGAAACGCATAATATGAGTTGGTATCAAAAGTTCTGTTCAATAGGGGTGAATGATGTGTATAACAAAAAGGATCTGGCCTTTGATAATAATATTCATATAACACTCATAAATCATAGGTACAACACTATAAACAATCATTTTCCTCAATTTGCAAAGATCCTCCCTTCAACAGCTTACCATAAGCATTCCATTGAGAACGTAAACTGCTATTATTCTACCTGTAACCGATTCCCATAAATCCTGCACAGCGCAAACAATGAAGCCCCACCGTAACAATGGGCCAATGATGCTTGATTGTCATGCGCCAGGCACAAAACGGTAATTAAATATTGTAAATTCATTAATTACATCATCGGCCACGGTGCGGTTCCGATCGGTATGCGCGTTGGTTTAATTACATAATTGTTGCATTAATTAGGTTTTTTGAAAGCCTCTATGAAGGTGGTTTTGTATCAACGCGGTCGAAGGGAAATGGAAAAGCATCGTTCGATTTCCATCCACTTTGCTGAGGCGGGTAACCTCTTCCGGACACCGACAGGACAACCTGCATGTTGTGGTAAATGCAAAGCGCGGTATGTTTTTGAAGCGCATGCTTTATGTTCGAGGTATCAGTAGTACATGGGAAACGGGAAAAGGAAGGGCCAGGAAGTTTCGAAAGAGCGGGTCGGTAGGGAGGAAAAACAGTACAGCTACAAAAAAAAACACAGAACCAATGTAGGGATATGTGTGCATTAATCCTCCCCCGAAACTACTGCTCATAAATTCTGAACTTTCACTTGGCTGGCTCGCTAAAGATAGCGGCGTTATACCGGATGATGGAGTAAAAAATACGGAAAACAAACCACTAAAAACAGCACATTACAAACACACATATGCATAAAACAATCACCGCAATATACTCCCTTCCAAATCGCTTTCCCTTCCTGCTCCTCCTCGTCCATTCTAGTGAAATTGCATCCACAATTTCGACCGGAATCACTTCACGGCTCCAGTGGCAATGTTCCTACTTTAAACACACATACAAGCACACATATTTATTTCCTTTCGCGCCATTTTTCCACAAGGCCTACACGGTACGCGAAAGTGAGCGGTTAGGACACACGAAAAACACGAACCCTCCCGGTATAACGACATCATCCACACCGAGCCTCGGACTACAAATTCCACCGGCACAATTGGGAGCGATAAGAAAGTTTACCAAGTTTGTGGCAAGTGGAAAGCGGGGGGCGGAACGCATCCTTGTCCATGTTTTCTTCGCACGTGGTTTTCCCTCCACACGGTCGTATTGCGCAAACCGTGCGCACAACACTGTTTGCGCGAATCGGTGGCCCGTGTGTCCTTCCTACTGGCGTTGGAAGCACGTACTATGTGTGTGTGTGTGTGTGTCAGTGGGCTTCCGTGAGGAAAACACTCGACATTGTTACGGCTGCTCGGCTCGCGGTTTAATCGACAAAATTTTCCGCCATTAAAATCGCCCGCCAGTGCGTGATAAATTGAAGTTGCGCGAACTTTCGGTGCAAGTTGCGGACATCCGGTCGGTGTGTAGGTGGCCATTCGATGGCCAGAGAGACGGTGGGAAGCTGTGGACGGTTTTACTGCACCCGTCATCGATGAGCACGGCGTATGGTTACGAGCGTTACGTGAACCGCTTCCGACGTTTTCGTGCTGAGGCTTTTCCGCCGGGCGGGCGACACGGTTTACGGTTCCGCGTACGTGGCCACTTTTCCGGTTCCGGAACGCACACGAGCTCGATGGTGCGTTGTGATGGAAATTGTCAAAATAAATTACTGCCACCATTTGCCGGCGGTAAAATGTATGGCCAACCCCGAGGGCCTAGACTGGGCAATTTTGTATCATATCGGCATTTTAGTCGAAGTGCAGGCATCTAGACACAAAAACACACACACACATGCACGAGAAGATAAAATAACAGGCAGTTTCGGGAACAATATCAACGATCCATCAAACCTCGCCCCAAACCGGCACATTGTTGGGGAACGGGTGAAAAAATGATCCCGATGATGCCTAAGCTCAGGTTTGTCTATTCGATGGTTGAAACAAAATTGCAATCTAAAACACACGGCCCGACTTTCCGACGGGAACGCGCACTCTGGAGATGGAAATTCTCGACAAACTTGTGGCCCGCCCGGGAATCGAATGATTTGCTCCCGGCGTGACATGAAGTCCATTCGACGCTCGGGTACTCATCGGAAGCTACGTTCCTAGTTTTGCCTTCAGTTTATCCGATGCCATCGAGAGACGCAACGGTTTGTCAGCTTAAAATGCTCGAAGTCCGAACGGAACGAACTACGGAGACGGATCTTTTCCTCCCCGAAACAACCGAGCGCAGTGGCATTTGAGGTTTTTACTTTTTCATTGCTGCTTTATGTACCGTCACTAACGTCACTTGGAAGCAAATTTGTTGCGCTCGTAGTACACAGTTGTGTTGTTTGCTTTTGCACTGCACCGTGGTTTCTTGAGCGACTCGTTCCAGCGTTTAATCTAATGTGAAATTTAACGACGGAAATATTTCAAATGTATTATTAAGCGGTTCGCCGCAGAATGGCGAAGTGAACCGTCCTTTGGTTTCGCCTCCTACAAGGGAATAATTTCCAATTCATTTAAAGCAATGGTCGTAAATAACGAAGTGTTGCAATGAATGATCACCATGGCATAAGAATGACCGATTTTTTTTTCTGTCCCAATGAGAGTTTATAAAGATTAATGGAGCATTCTATCTTTCCACGCGATCATATAAACGCCTACATTATTAAATTTGCTTTGTCTTCATCACTAGATTAAGATGACTTTCATAGATTATTTATTTTTGTTAAAACGTGTTTTTGTTTCTTAACATGTTTTGTAGAAGTTTTAAAAAAATTCTTCTAATGACTTACATTGTTCTAACAAGCAACAGAGTTATAAAAAATTAAAAAGATGGCATTTTTTGCCAAAAATTGAATAATTATATCAATATACTTATCAAAAACATTGCTTCTAACTCTTTTACTGTTACTTTTTGGTTGTTCCACAAAATACGTTCACCAAAGATCTACTGAACTCAATACAACAAATTTCTACCGTTTGTTGTCAAATCTTATAATAAATCAGTGCAATAAATATGGCTTTTTTTCGAGACCGCCTTAGATAAATGCACTTATTATGCACAACAGCTGGTGAAGCAAAGCTGCTGCACGATAAACGCAAGTCGCAAGTACGCCCGCCGCCAGCAGTCAGCAGTTGACTCAATTTCCCCATTTCAATTCGGATCCGCAACGGCACTCAACAATTTGTTCACCGAACGTTCCTCGCAGACGGGACATTTTTTTTTTTTGGGGAAAGTTAACTTTTCCCAAGAAAAATCTTGTGCAAACGTCGGCACTACTGGAGAAAGAATAAAATTATGGAATTCTCGATCCCCCTTCTGAGGTTCCCCCTTAAAACCTGGGACTGCGTGGAACGTGGCAACCATTAAAAAACGCCCGCTCGCACACTCAGGCGAAGCCGTAGCATAAAGGGAAAGAAAGAACCTGCCGAGCGAAAGCAAAAACTCTGCCACTGTGGAAAATGGCCATCTTTTACCAGTGCAGGGATGGGAATAATATTTTTTGTCCTATTCGTTTGCTTTGCCTGCGCCTTCTTACTTCGCCTTCGCTGCACGTCTTTGGCGAACGCGCTTTACGATGGAGGCGCCCGGCTTTCGTTGTTGTTATGTTGTGCAATGTGCCCGAAATCCCAAAGGCACTGGAGAGGGTCGGGAAGGGTGCACCGGGGGTATGGAAAATGGTGTGGTCGAGAGAAGTTTTCTAGCACGGCAACATAAATCGGCAGTCGCGACCCTCTATGGGGATTTGAGCGATGACAAAGGCGAATAATAAACACTTGAGAGCACTTTTGCAGCATAATTCGCTCCCCGCCCACCCGCCTCCTGCAACCTGCCCTCGCACTCCGATGCCGTCGAGTGGGCGGATGAAGTTGAAGGGATGTTGATGAATAAGTGTATGTGCTTTTGTTGAAGTTTTGAAACGAAGCAAAAGCGATTTTTTCAACATAAAAAAGCATACATACTCTGCTTGTACGTCAGAACTCTTCGTCTTCTCGTTTTGTGCACAAAGTTCTTGGTGCATTAAGCGTTTGTGCACGAGTGTGGGAACGTGCATGCAATCAGCTGCGGCCGTGTGGGAGAATCTGAAAATGTACAGTAGGTAAACAGGTCCTGTGCCCTCATCGACCCTGACTGGCGAACTTCCGCTTTCGTCATCAGAGCCACCAGAAAAGCCACAAGAAAAAATACTAAAACGAACCTTTTTTTGTGGGGAACAGCGAAAAAATGCAAAGATGCAAAGTCCGCCTGCCGATCCTCCATAAGCGTCGTAGAAGGTCTTAGAAATGCGTATATGAACGGTTTCCTTTTTATTTTACGGTCCATGTTTTATGGTCGCCGCTGAGCGCCTCCAAGAAGCAAAATAAAAACTAACGACACACGCACACACACAGACCATTAAAAGTGTCTTTTTCAACATCTAAAATTGACTCACCGATAAACTCGACCCCAGGGCCGCCCGTTTGCAGCTCGTGTGCGTGTGTGCACTACGGTAAAAATGGACGATATCGTACGCCATTTTCGATTCTATTACCCACTAAATCAAGCGGCTCGCGCACAACTTCGCAAGCTTGACGGTGAACTTGCAAGATTTCTTTTTATTCTTATATTGAAATTCTGTGGCAAGTCGGGCCAAGGGCACGATTGCCGGTTGCTGGAGGGCACGACGCGTGTAATAAATCCATATGTCCATACGGCACCAAGAACAACGGAAAATGGAACATTTATCTCATCGATGCAAGCAAATTTATCTCAATGCCACCATGATTATTACTCAGCCCAGTTATATACAATACTGATACTTTTATGGTTCCAAACAAGATTTTTATTTTGATGCATTTATTTTCAATATGTAAGAGATTTATATACAATTTTATACAAATTAAACAACTTGATGTTTCAACCTGTTATGAACAGATAGAATATAGAATATAGAACAATAATGTAACGCTCGTTGTAGGCCTCATAATACACATAAGGTCGTTGTATTTAATGATTTAAACCTAAACTTCTGCCGTATGTTTTAGTGTAAAGCAACCATTTTGATTTTGGGAAAACGTTACTATTAAATTCTGATCCATTTCCTTTTGAATTAGTGTAATCTTTAACATAAATCCTCAATTCCCGATACTTCGCAAATATTTCCAGAGGTTTTACTTATTTAGATAAAAGCTTTTCTTCGGACATTTATCATTCTTGCGATATCTGGAGTGTTGTCCAAATATGTGTTCCACACTATATCTTGTCTATTAAGTTCGTTGTACTAGAGCGTAGTGTTTATCGTGAAATCGTTTTAATCCTCTTCAACTGCAATAGCACAAGACCAACTGAATCGCAATATGTTTTCGCTATCAACAAAACTCTTTCATTGCAAATCCATTAAGCACATTGTAAGCGCACGGAAAAAAAACTTAATGAAAAAGGAACAAACCAACGCAGTTCATATAGTGCCATGCAAAAATAGAATACGCACACACAAAGTAAAATAGTGTGCAACCACATCGCCTCCAGGAAACATATCCTCACATTCGGGCACATTTGTGTACAAAAGCTGCATAATACAGATTAGCTGTCTCCACCTGACGAACCTGTGACGATGTATATCGCACACCCACACAAACACACAATCAGGATTCCAGCGTTCTCCCACTGACAGGCTCCATCATTCCACATACTACATTCCACACAATGAAAACCCTTTAACGCAAACACGTTCTCGTCTGCTCCAGCTCTTTTCCCGTTGCAAAACCGAGAGATTATCGAGCGAACATGGCAATGGATCCTTATATTCTATGCAAACCGTTAGCCCGCTGCCTGCGCTCCAACTTCCAGCGGAGAAAGGGTTTCTTTTGAAAGCGAAACGAAACCACCCCGGCCCCATGACAATCCTCCTCTTTCCCCAACACCAGTCCATTCCGATTTGATTCCGATGATGGGAACCGATACGGTGCCACGCAACGTGATGTGTCCCGAATTGAATTTCCACTCCAGGAACACGGGATGAAAATTGAATGGGGATTTTCTACCTATTCCGCTTTTTAGAATGTGTTTTTCCTTTCTCTTCGCTTCTCTTCGCTCGTCGTCGGCGGTCGGTTTTTGTTTCCCAATCGTACGCTGCTCGATCGGCCAATCGTTCACAATAATCTCTATTAAGTTTTTGGATGTGTCCCTCACCCCCTCGGGGGGCGTCGATGGCTTTGTCGGGTGGAGTTAGGCAAACTAGTTTACTTCTGCGTGCGAAAGTATTTCCATGCCATCCGGTTGCGATGAGCATAATCTATCAGATGATGTTTGGTTCTTTGTTTTGCTTTTCGGGCGGGAAGTTTTTATTATTTATTTATTTACACCACATTTTCCAAATTTTTAAAGAAATATCTAAACCCTCGCAAAACTATAATTTTCCAAGAAACATTATTAGTATTATTAACACATCAAGTCTTCTAATGTTTTAAATGCAATCAAAGCTCAGGTTAAACGTATAATTCACCTCTAATCTTCAATAACTGAATGTCAAAAGATTGTGATCGAAAGTTGTTTACGACCCTTTGAAATGTGTACTTTAGTTCCGGTAAGCAGTTGTCTATATTCATGTATTTTTTTATTTTTATTGTAATGAATTTGACTACCATTTTCGTAGCTCGTTAGTTTGGAGTTTGCTCGATGAATAAGAGTGCGGTTTATTCGTTCGAACGAAAAATCCTGATCATGAGTTATTTTCTAACAGCCCCTCCTTGCCTATGCCCGTCTCGGTGCGTTAGTTGTTATGATATTCGCAAAACAAACTGTGAAAGTATTCGACCCAGTGTTCCATGGGTCAACTTTCGCATAAAGGACCACTTCGAACTGAAACTGAATTGGGTTCGCTGCTGCTACCACCGACTCGAGCCTTACCATTAGCATAGCCGGTGTGATCCGTATTGTCCATCTTTCCAGCAGTAGGAAACCACTTCGTCTACCTCCCTACCCCCAAACTGCCCCCTTCCCTCATTCCCATTTTTGGCCACATTATCAATTTCATACACTTTCTCCTCCAGTGCGTCCAGGGTTTTGCAACAGGCTCGGTGGAAATGGAAAACCTGAAGCCTACGGGGCGAATTGGGGGGAAGGGAAGAGAAGTGCAGGAAAAACATTTCGGCATGTTACGACCCCCTCCGATTCCATTGATGAGAACTTTTGCGATGAATAAACACAAAAAGTGTGCGCTTCGGTGAGTTGTTCACGGTTCACCTACCGAACC
>KE525057.1:261713-275765 GCA_000441895.2 Anopheles sinensis | reverse complement strand
TAAAAATGTAAAATATTTTGCTATAGACACTTGAAGAATGCATCATATTGTTAGTAAACATTACTAAGTGTGTCACTATTGGTAAAGTTACTCTACCATTTTTTTCTAAAGTAATGTAAAGTAAGTAATAAAAAAATAAAAAAGGATACGATGCACATTGTTTGAAAAAATTGAAAAAATAAGGATAAAATCATTAAAAACGAAAACTTTAATCCCGGAAGTTTCTTTCCTTTAAGCGACACGTGTCATGTGCAACTGTACGTGACTAATATTATAAACACAAACTTTGGTCTAGAGTGTATTGTATTGTATTGTAAGTACCCTAACAATTGTTTATTACGTTTTGTTGCATGTTTCCACCTTCTAGTTTTGCAAATGGAACACAACTGTAAAGATTATAGAAGATTGTTTAGGAACGTTCGTAAAGTATGTGCATGATTCAAGTATATCACGTAAAGTGTATGCTTTCTTCTTTTACTATCCTAGTATGACCACATGTTTGTCCGGCAAGTTTTGTGTTGTTTCCGTTTTGTCCCTTCACTTTGCGAGCGTCTTACACTGACTGTAAACCGTCTTCACGACCCCAACCATGCTGAGCACCGTGACAGCGATCGTGAAGACGGTCATCATCGTCACACCCTCCGCGATCGTATTCTGCTTGTAGATCCGCTTCTCATACGCCAACACGATCGCCACCATGCCCAGCACGAAGCACACGGTTCCGGTAAGGTAGTGACCCAACTTGGAGTAGATCGGCTTGATGCGGCTGCGCAACTCGACCGCAAACAGTGCCATCAGTCCATTGACGAGTGTTAGCGCGAGAAACACGAGTGAAATCAAACCAACGATACTGTGGGTCGAACTAAAATGTCGCCGGTTCGTCGATTCGCGGAAGTAGATCTCCAACGCGATGCCCACGACACAGCACGTGCATCCGACGACCTCTACCAACCAATGCACGGTGCGCTTGTGCGTGTGGGATAGCTTCTGGGTCCATCCGTTGCCACTGTAGAACAGCACGATTCCTTCCGCCATCAGGAGGTGATACTAAGGAGCGAATGGATTACAAACACAAAATACATTTCAACTTGTTCGAAGGGAAAACCCAGAACAGTTCCAATCACTACCTTACCCCTATGAGGGTGAGAAACACGTGCCACGTGTAGAGCTTGTCGAAGCCATTTATCCAGCACAACCAGCTTGTGTAGATGCACACCACACCGATCATCGTGTGGTTGATCGTGTTGAAAATGCCTTCCACCATCGAGAACCACTCATTCGTTAATGAAGTTTTCTTTTCCATGACACTGTGACACGTTTTTCCGTTAGAGAAATGAATTCAAATTGCGGCTAATAATACACTTATCTAAATTCAATTTCTTTTGATCGTTTATTCACTACACCTCACACGAACCGATGTCGATGGATAGAAACCGAACGCGATCCACTGACCAAATGGACATGCCCTGATCCACCGACGGTGTATTTGTACACCGACTATCAATCCAATACAACGCCACTGTTTCCATGCTTTTTCCTTTTTCCATCCAGATTATCTACATTAGTTCACGT
Source organism: Anopheles sinensis (assembly GCA_000441895.2). Classification (NCBI taxonomy): domain Eukaryota; kingdom Metazoa; phylum Arthropoda; class Insecta; order Diptera; family Culicidae; genus Anopheles; species Anopheles sinensis. Next base: position 274,193 of record KE525057.1, on the reverse strand, counting down.
TGGACATCGCGCTTTGCCCACTGCTGATAGACCAGCGAGTATGTGTCGCCCTTTTCGCGCCCTATGACGTACTCGTTGCGGGGCTCGTCTTTGTGTCTCCGGCTGGCGATTGCTATCTGTCGGACGTGTGCGAGATGCTACGTGAGTAACTGGAGGCCTCGAGCGCGGGATCCGATACGCCATCGTGGGCATCCCCCCCAAACTGATTGTGGGATTTTCACGAGCACGATCAGGTCCAATCGTATTATCAGTTTAGTCGGAATCTTCCGTCTTCAATATTCCGCGAGTCTTAATTTCAAACCATCCACAATTTAATGACTACTGACCAAAAATATGGACTGTTTTTTGATAACGAATATCTACTTCCGCGGTTGCGTTATCGTTTGTAAGGCTCGTCGGAAAATTATGGAATTCCACACCCTCTCAAAACCAAAACAACCCACCGTATAATTTAGGTTACAACCTACGAACCAGATGAATTTCATCTCATTCATACAAAACACTACTCGGAACAGTCCTCTCTAATCTACTTGCGATAACAAAGCGAACCCGCGCGAAATCTCAACCCTGTTTATTTGTCATTGACTTACTTGTATTTATTCCACATCATCTAGTATGTATTCTGTACTTTTACATCCTAAATATGTTTCGTAAAGATAGTTGTAGATATTTTTCAGAACACCAAACAAACTCATCACGCATGTGACGACCGTTACGATCACGAGCAGAATACGAACTTCGTGCGCAAAATTCTCCTTAAATATATGGTACTCATACGCCAAGGCGATCGCACACATTCCCATGGCAAACGTGGCCACCCCGGTGGCATTGTGGATCAGCTTGGACACCGAGGGGCGCAGGAACCGACGGAGTTTCCAACCAAACAGAGCGGACACACCGTTCAGTAGGCTTAGGAGGACAAAAACCACTGCAATCAAGCCGACGATCGAGTGCGTCGAAACAAAGTGAGGTTTTAGTTTCGTCTCGCGATTTATGTACTGGAGGACGGTTCCTATCAGCGCACATCCTCCGCCGACAGTTTGCAGGATCCAGTGAATGGTTCTACGGGTAGAATGTGTCGAGTTTCGGGCCAAACTGTTCCCTCCGTTCGGTAACGCTACTCCTGCAGCCATTAACAGATGGAACTGGAAGGGAATTAATACGATTAGTAAAACATATTTTAAATTCTAATTTTCCGACTTACCCCCAATCCCGTTAGGAACACGTGCCAGGTGAACAGATGAGTTAATCCTCGGCTCCAACAAACAGCTATTATCAGTATGGAAGGTACAAATATACAAAGTGGGTGCAAACAATTGAATACCAAACACGTGATGAACGATGTTTTAGTTCTCGGTCTACGTAGAACATTGTCGTCGGTATCCAACTCGTCCATTATTCGTACCAAATTCAACTAAAAGTAGGAGACTTCTGTGTACATGAACACACAAACCGCAAATGATCAGTCGTACGATCTGAGGGGCGTCGAAAAGTCTATCACCAGTAACAAAACATGTAGAGCACAAAAACTTTTGTTATTCGAGGCTCACCAAAAAGTAAGCATAATTAGGTACGAAAATAACTTCACATGAACTTCAATTTTATCTACGTGTGGTATAAGTCGGTGAAAACAGCGCCATTATATTGTTTTTTAGTGTTCTAGTATGTCGTAGTAGACAACTCCCTGTCAAGCTCGGTCATTAAAACACCCATTTCTGAAGGGTTTGTATGTTTTTGTTTTGATTCAGCAGGCAGTACAATTTATGTACCATTTCAAACCAGTTTGAAACATCCAGCTCAGATTGAGATCCGCACTAGTGATGGGAAAATCAAATCCAAACACGGTTTCAAATCTTTCGATTCAAATCCTTTATGAGATCTGGATATCATGAGTGCACATCGAACTTGCCGATGTTTTACAGGTTTTGTTCTAGTTTTGCCTTGATCATGGCAATCTGTGCCGTCGCAGTGATACATGATGATGATGATGATAAGTCTCACCCCTATATGTAGGGGTGATCATGTATCACTCAAACTTATAGTTTGAGAAGGACGAAGGTATCGTAAGATGTTGGGCTTCAGATCGATTCACATTAAATTCAAATAGATTGAGATCAAGTCTGAATCAAATCAAATCGCGTCCCAAACAAATCAAATCTCTTTCGAATCCTAAACTAATCAAACCTGCTTTGGATTCCTCATACGGGATTCGAATCCTTAGAAACCCTCTAGAGATCGAATCTTTGAGTCTTCCGCCAACGCTAGTAATGGAATAAAAATATGTTTTTGCTGTAACGTAGCAGCCTGTGTGATTTGTTTGCGTTGAACAGGTTTTTCGCACGACCGTGCCCCGGTCGATGGATTAGCGCAAAATGAACTACAAATTCGATACCAGTGATTTGACGCGCCGCCTTAAACGAACGTTCGATGGGAATGTGTCGTACCGGAAACTTTTCTTGCTGCTTTTCGTCGTAGCCGTATTCTTGCTGTACATCGGACCGTCGTTTCTGAGGTGGTTATTTGGACATGCAGAGCCAACAAGAGGTAGGTTTTCATCGCATGGGCGTTCACTCGATTTGATTTTGAAATTGTTTTCCACCCGAGTAGATCACACGATGCGCTGCATGGACGATCGATTAACACCGTTCTATCTGCAGAACTTCGAGTACAACGTCAATATACGGCACCAGCCGGCTTTCCCCCACGAGCATGACGCAATCCCGTACGTGGGTAACGGGTGGTTCGGGCTGGAGGTGCATACCGACGCCCACCTTAACATTTTCCGTGGTCGGGCCCTACAGCAACCCGTAAACTTCCATCCAATCGTCAGTGTAGCTAGCGGGGGTCAGTCTCCTAGTCGGGAGGCAACCGTCGTAGAATATCTAAGCGGGATCGTGCATCGATTTCAGTGTTTTCCCGACGGTTATCATGTCTCGTACCAGTACTATGCCCATCGTACGATGCCTTCCGTGCTGGTGCAGGAGATCCAGCTTACAAACACCAAAAACCAGCTGACCGATATAGAACTGATCGTGCCCCGCATCTCCGATTGGCCATCCGCCATCGTGAAGAGCATCAAACTGCAGCATGGCTCCGCAATACTAGAGTACCAGGTGGTAACCGGCATGGTCGACACGATGCCGGTGCCGGGAAACACGGAAGACAGTAAGGTGCGTGCGGTATCGATTGTGGCGCGCAAATTGCCCCGTGTGTTGACGCTGAAAAAACGGGGAACCACAAAGCTGGAGCTGCTGCTGACCATACACTACTCGGAACCGGTTCCACGCGACAAGTATACGGCACATAAAGATTTGATTGAAAAGCAAGCGGTCGATGCGATGAACAAGGCGCTGGTAGCGGCGGAACACGGCGAACATAATGCTTACCATAATTTGAAGCGGGATCATATTGCCGTTTGGAACAAACTTTGGGCAACGGGCTTCCACATTAGCACGTCGAAGGCAGAGAACACCTTGAACGGTAACAATATCAATGCAACGATGTACGCCGTAATTTCGCAGGCACGGGCATTCGAGTACGAACAGTCGGTTACGGGAAGCCGTAAGGATGAAATAGCCCGAGCCTTGACGTACGCGGAAGGCTGCTACGACAGCTATCACACACTGCAGGCCGAGAACTTGTGGCGTCACATGTCTACGTTCGAGGAGCTAAACGCAGTGGTTGGATCCTGGATGCTAACATTGGAGAAACAGGGCTGCCACAATCTAATCAAGGCGGGCGCGAGTGGTATCGTTCAGGCGATGGTGCTCAGTTTCGGAGGATTCCGTTTTAGCAATCAACATCTGGAGTTGAACATTCATCCCAAGTATTTGCATCGTGACTACGACTTCCGTCGACTGAACTACGGTAACATGACGCATTTGAATATTTCGATTACCGTGCGGGAAGACAACAAAGCCATACTGTACGTGGCCCTGGATCGGTCCGATCGGAATTACTACGCCTGCGATGCGGGCTGCCTCGATGATCCGGTACAGTTGCGACAATCGCGGCTCATGTTCCCAGTGAAACTTACCGAACCGGTGACTTCCATTCTCTACATTACGTCCGACCGGAAGCACATGGAAGATCTCCGACATGCCATCCACGTGAAGGAGGTCGTCGAAGCGCCCGCTCACGAGCACCACGTGATTGCCCTGCACCGACACGGGCACCATCTCGGGGGGCTCCCCACACTGTTCTGGGTTTCGATATGCGTGATTATTATTGTTTTTCATGTGTTCCTTTGTAAGCTGATAGTGAAGGAATACTGCGAACCGCCGGACAAGATGCGTTACCGATACAGCAAACCGTAGAACGCGTGGACGTGTTGTTTCATCTTATGTAAATATTTAGTTTATCTTTCCTCCCGTCGTTTCGGTTGATTCCAAACGTTGTTTGTACTATGATTTTCACATGCGACTAAGACCACGAGGTTATTGCTAGCACAATATAATCAACCGTACAGGCAATAAGACACGCAATAAGCTAAAAAATTAAGGCGTCGTTGTTTGCAACTAAAACAACCCCTAGAAAGTATTAATTGAAAACCAAGCAAAATAAAATTGTGGAATATTGAATTCAACGGCGAGGTTCGTTTAACGGATTTCAACTCAAACGCCCCGAAGTTTAGATGTTTTAACAGCAGATTGCTTCCAGTATTCGTTGGATTGCTTGAATGTATTTTTGATTATTTCAACGATCGTAATATTTACAGGAAATAGAAATTTAAATCAATTCGATGACAAACATTTCAACTTGACAAACCCACAGCATCCCGGCAGTGTTGCCAGCAGGGTGCTCTGGAAAAGCGCGAAATACGTTCCTCGAGCGTCTTGTTTTTGTTTGTAGCACGTTCGACAATGTTTACGTTTTGTTACAGTTCTGTTTTGCTGTTTAAATTGAATGGGATTTTTTTATTTTAATGATTTGCTTGATCACATGAACAGGGGTGTTTAGTCTTGAAATTATTCATTCGTTTAACTAAATAAAGTTCCTCAATCCAGTCAATGCAATACAGATTTGAAACGTCAGTTGAATATCAGGGCATCAGTGAGAATTTAGGATAAATGTATCAATAATAGCATGTTTATCTGCATTCTTTCAATGAACTACTAAAGTTATTTATTTTAAAACATGTCGAGTGAGTATTTCCATCCTTTTACCCACGAATTTCGTTAGTTTTTGTTCGATCTGAAGTGCTGTCAAATGGAGTTAAAGCAATCTGTTTACATCGCTCCTCGACTGCTCCGCCATGTATACATACAAAAAACCCACCAGCACGCTTCGGTAGTGTTGCCAGCGCGAGGTAAAAATACAAAATTTTGACGTCTCATAAACACAAATGGAAAGATTATGCCAATTTTGTTGAGGCACGATACGAAAAACTAATTTGCGCCCGTCTAATCCCGCATCGAAACGGCACGGAAAAGCGAAGCGAATACCGGGTCGTGGAAAAGGAAACGCACCGGCGCATCCTAGGTCATGCCGTGCGGGGCCAAATAATGTTAGTTTGCAGCGAAAGTTCGGCATTTGTGAGAACGGAAGTAAAGTGTTTTGATTTCTGATCTGAAAGCACGGGCCACAAGCTACAAGCGCACATCGGTACGGCTGTGTGTTTTACAACTTCTGGGTAACAAAGCAAGCAATAGCAACTACCTTATATGAGCAAAAATGTGGCCAATGAAGCTGGACATGACGAAGGAAGAGTGTCGGGGAGTGCTCCGAAGGCTCGGTAAGCGGTAGCGGCGCGAAATTCGTTCGACATTTTGATGCATAATTCTACTCCCTTTTTGTATCGCCACCACTACGCAGAGCTGGAATCCTATGGCAGCCTCATCAGCACCTTCCGGGCACAGGGCTTTCTGTGCAAGGAGAAACTGCGGATACTGGAGGATCTTCGACGAATTCTGCACATTTCAACCGATCGGCATCGGGCAGAGGCGAGACGCGTGGCGAACGACGAGCGGCTCTACACGGTGGCCGAAATGTAAGTAGCTTCGAGGGTAAAGGTGTCACCTAGTGTACGTCGTACCGTCAGCTAGTTTTTTTTTTTATTTTCATTCGTGTTGTGCTTATGTTTGCCCGATTTTGTCTCCTTTCGTATCGCGTTTTAGAATCTGCGGACCAAACAGTGCGCAAGATTGGCGCCGCGAGGGCCATCGAGCATTTCCCATTTTACCAAGGTCGGTACCGCACACCGCACTCACGTACATCGCCAACACCGTATACGAGCAGCTAACCCGTGCGAACTGCAAGCTACCGCATCCTGCCAACACGTCCTGCAATCGGCTCAAAAAGGCCGAGGAGGAAATGTTCAAGTTTGAGCTGGTGCGGAAGGAGCTCTCGCTGTTCGAGAAGGGATTCGAACGGGATGCCGCCGTGGTTACATCGGACCCGGTAAGATTGCATTACGCCTTCCGTTTCCTTTTGTTAACTATATTTTCAACGTAAAATCGGTGCACAGTTGCAGGATATTATGGCTAAAAGCTATATCAACATCGATGTTAAGCGGAGCGAGGAATCCAAAGCGGAAGCATCTACACACGCACCGGAAGAAGTGACCGTTGTTGAGCCGTCTGAGAATAGACAGGACGCACCGGACACTACATCAGCTGGTGGCGGAACGAACGAACAACCCTCGCTGAGCGATATACTGCTGGACAATTCCAACAGCCCGCTGGTCGCAAGCAATACCCCGAACCAAACAACGGAAAAACCCAACCCGAAAACCGGCGAACGTTCGAGGAAAAAATCTCAAGGTCCCAAACGGCAAAGCAAGGTAAAATCACCCTACCCGGCCGGGAAACCGAGCAAGAACGGACCGGTAAACAGCACCAAACAGTCGTCCAAGGCGACGAGCATACCGAGCCCTCATCTGATGCACTCCTACGCCGTCCCCTTCGATCTGGTGTCGGCCACAAACGGAGGCAACTATTACCCCGAGCCGCCACAATTGCAACAGCATTTAACATCCAATATGCCATACCCAGCACCCCTCGGGCACTCCAAGGGAGCGCAGTCGGGAATGTTTTCTCCCGGCAGTTTTTCCGCCTCCCGAGGCCAGACACCGTCGTCCCCGGTACATCCGCCGCCACCCTCGTCGGGCCATTTACACTCATACAAGCACCAGCAGGGCATTTTGCCTTCCTCTAAAAAGGATATTCAGTACAACTTGTCTAAACTAAACCCCACTAACAGCATGCCGCCGCAGAAGGGTGTCAGTACGAGTAACGTTCCTATGCGTGGTCCCAATAGTGTCCCTTCCGGTACGAAAGGCTTGCCCCAGGCGCTATTGAACTATCAAAAGAAAACGAACAGTAAAAATATACTTATCCCCACATCGGCGGCGGCGGCAACGTTGGCTAGCCTGGGTTTACCCTTGGCCGAACATACGAGTGATTGGATTTCATCCAAGAGCCGTGATACGGGCGTCGGCAATAAACCGAACAAACTGCTGCAGCAAGAGATACCGAATCCGAGGGTCACATTTAACATCCCCCCAACGCCCAGTTCTTCTAGCCCCGAGGAGGTAGAGGAAAGCTCCCCGGTTCCCGCCGGAAAAGATTCGCAAACGGTGTTTCCTTCTGCTCCTGCCCCTGTTTCTGTTGCCGCCAGTTCCGTGGGTGACGTAATTTCCACAAACAACTCTACCCAGAGTTCTGACCTAACCTCCCCGCCAGTTGTGAATAACGTCCTGCCGCTGAAGCAACCGAACATTGCCGGTTTTACGCCGGTCAAGAGTGGTAGTAAACTGTCTGTGAGCAAGATGCAACTAATGCCGTTGGTTGCTCCTTCACCAGCACCACAATCGGTTCCGATCGGTGGCGCGGGAATGACGAAAAGCAATGTGTTCATACTGCCGAAATCCAACGTGCAGGGCATTCTTAATGTGGGACAGAAGATAAGCATCTCCAAGTGCATCGTGGATCCGCCGGCTGGAGCACCGGCAGTGACCCGGAGTCCACCCAAGGTGATCGTACAGCCGGTACCGAATCTGAACAACGTGACGACGTCCTTTGACCTCGATACGGATCGCAAAGAAGCGACGGCCCAGATCCGGCAGCAACTGTTTGCCGCCGACAAGCTTCCCTCGGAAGTCGGCCATGTGTTGACGCCGATGGAAATTGCGACCGGTGGTTTAGTGAAGCCGGCCGCGAATGTTCAGCCAGCTGTGCGCTCCGTTTCGGTTGATGGTGCGCCTTCAATCGTACCGGCAACTCTCGATGCTCCTCCGGTAAGGAAAATAACCATTTCCGCAAGCCAGTTGATCCCCTTCAAAGGAACCCTGCGGGACGGAAAATCGTTACCGACGGTAACGATCTCGGCGAATGCTTCCAATTTGCCACTGGCGTCGAAGCAGGTAAAATTTGGTTCTCCTAGCGGCGTTGAAAGTACGACCGCGCCAACAATCGATGCGAGTAAACCTAGCATAGATTGGGAGCAGGAAGTGGACCGTGCCAATGGCACTCAACAGGGACCCCCCACAGCCGAGGTGCACAATCTTCCGGACAACGGTGAAGTGGCAAAAGAAGTGGTGGTTGAAATGCACTCCACACAGGAACCCAACGGCAACAAGCAACAGCATGATCAGCCGAAATCGCTTGAAACGGAGCAACCACCGACACCATCGAAGCAAGCGGAAGAAATAATTCAACCCAATTTCGGAGTTATCACTAGGGACCGAACCGACGACTCGTCCGCAACAGATTCGGCGGATGCCGAAGAAGATCCCGAAGACGATTCGGCCAGGATAGTGGAGGACGACGGTATCGAGGAGGACGATTACGACGAAGAGGATCGCACGGTGGTCGACGTGGAAACGGACACGCACGGAATCATTATCGAAGAGGACGAAGCCAACTATGATTCCTTTATCGAAGAGGTGGCGGACGATGAAAACTACATCGAAGAAATCGTCGACGAACAGATGGAAATTAGCTACGGTAGGTATCACACCTGGCGGAGGAAACTTTGGCCTGTCCATCCCAGCTTAACCCGGTATGTTTTATTCACAGAATCGTCCCGCGAATTGGCCCACACGTCGGATAATATTATCGAAGAGGACGAGGAGGAACATCATACCAGCATGAATGGAATGGCGGAGGACGAACAGACGGAGATGATGCAGTACGCACAGTGCGCTGACATGATCGCGGATGAAACAATCGAAAATGGTAGCTCACACGAGCCACACTCAATGAAGGACGATATCGTTTGCGAGCTGCTTGAGATCGACGCCGATGGCACCTACTCGACGCGACAGTTTTCGTACGAACAGGCAATCGCCGAAGGGCTGACGGTACTGCCGACGATGGCCAAACCGGCTCATAAAGCCAACCGATCAGTAAGTTGAAGCAGCAGTCCCACAGTAAAACGAGAGGGTTTGAGCGAAACAGCATAATAACAGTTGGTTCAAAAGTACAATGCAATCGCTACCTTAAAAGTTATCACACCGAGCTCGCGTTTTCTAGCGGCATATAGCGGTGTTGAGCAAAAACATAGTTGGCGACAATTGCTATTTATTTTGGAATCTGTTTTTGAGGCCATCGGGCTGACATTTGTACATACACTGCAAAAAGAAACAATCAAATTGTTTTTCTTTGAACACTTATTTCTCGCATAACACCCACCCATTTTTTTTTATAACGATATCGCCCCAGACAGTGATAAGACTTTTCATACTGAATTTATTTTCTACACATACACCTTGATACTGCTCAATACCTCAGGTGGCTTACTCCCGTACATTTCCTTTACAGTTACAGTTGCTTAATTATAAACAACTTTGTGACTTTTTTGGTCAGTTTAAGTTCATTTAGAGATGTGTATTGGATAAAAAAATCAATTCAGCTGCAACTCTATCCAATGGGTGTTTAGGCCGGAACTAGATTATTTCCATTGCCAACTGTACATTAATCGCGTGTAAATTTATTCTTGACCTAACCTTACCGCACAATCCCTCCCCCTCTCTTGCGCTGCCGAAGGCATTGGTTTGCTTTATGGAATTAGAAAGAAAAAAATAACTAGAGTTACGGAGTGGAATGGTGCGATCGGTTGTTTGACCCTTTTACCTGCTCGTAAGATATTAAATGCCCCCATCGTCCGCATCAGAAATACGCGACACACTGTCGAAACGAAATTGTTATTGTCAGCTGTGCATCATTAGTGTACTACAGAAATAGTGTAAAGTTAAGGCAACACCGAACACCGACGTGAAAGATGTTTGATTAGGGTTTTAAGGCGCTAGCTTTAAGATGTAATTGCGAATTTTATCATGCCCCATTTTTTGAACTAAGCCATCGTGTGACCAGAACACAAACCATAGTCCTATACGTAGCGAGAAGAGGGCGTACTGGTGGAACGGTGTACAGTTGTTGATATTTCATCTTTAAAATACGTTTAGACGGTGTTCCGGTTCGCTCTAAATCCCCAACTAATCGATAATCGGTCCATTTAATGGGAGTACAAAAAGAACCGGGCACGTTTGGGATCGTCAACCGGCAGAAACAAAATTATATTCTATAATACAAACTCTAGTAATCATTAAATCGTAGGTCTCATTTCATTCAACGGCCGCGGTAGCATGTTGAGCACGTGGCGTGATCTTATTATTTACTCTTTTTTCTATTTTCTTTTACATAGTGCTCATTATACACGTTTTCGTCAATATTATAAAATGTACATTTATTAACGTTGCATTCGGAGGACAGTTTCATCCGATGAACGAATCGCATCAAATTGTAAACTTAAGGTAACGAGAAAACATTACTGCAGATTTAAGTTGACTTATGTCTGCGTAAGGAAAATAAATTTTAATTCAATATTGAAAGAATAACAGATCTATTTCCGTTATAACTGCTGTCGTTATTTTGGGATCTTTATTAATTAAAAATTATAAATGTAATCTTCGATAAAGATTAACAAAAGGTGTTGAGAAGCGCTGATAGCGCATGGAGTAAGTTCGCAGAGTACCGGTGGAGGATGACATGATGTGACGTCACGTGGTCTAAATGTACACAGAAGGTCAGAGGTTTATAATAGCGAGTTGAAGACTTCATCATTTTATGACATGAGTTTTTTCGAAGGCGTTGTAGATAGGAGGCGAGTTCTCTTGTTTGTCTCATGTACTGAGTCTGGATGTACGTTTGGTTATAGCTTATGACGAACCACAATCTGTCAGATAGGGAAATCGATATATCATTAAGTTCTCGTTAAGCCATCGAAAAAGACCGAATTGTAAGTGAAGTTGCTACAAATTCCCTCGGAATGTGTTTCAAATAGGTGCTTACTAGCGTGAACTTTATTGGCAAAATAGTCCCTTGAAGATAAACGAACTATTTTCAGGTAAATTCAACTCCTCCGTTCTTGGTAACCAGGCACTTTAACCCTTGCGTGTGCCTGGTACGTGATTTATTTTGGGAAGTCTATTTTTTATCCTTACACACACCGTGCTTCTCTCTGTAAATTTGCCAGTTCTGGTCAAATTCAACATGCGGTTGCTACTACCGCTGGCCGTGTTGGCAGTGATCTGCCTAGTGGCTCACACAACCCTTGCCCAGGGTGCCGACAATTTGGAAGACAATGATTTTGCCGAGTTTGAAGATTTCGACGATGAGGACTTTGTCGTCGGTGACGCACAGCAGGGACTGCCCGGTGGCCAACAGCAAGCCGCTGCACCCGGTGCACAAGCAATGGCCGGTAATGGCCAACCAAAGGGTCAGCCGAAGAAGGAAGTGGACGACAACGAAGACTTCATGGAGATCGACGACGACCAGGACGACGAGGACGCCATCGTAGAGGACGAGGATAACGAGTTTGAGCATTTCCAGGACGAGGAGGAGTTCGAGGGTTTCGCGAGCACCATCGGCGACCAGGATGATCTGCGAGCGGGCGGCCCTAGCGGAGGTGCCGGTGGTAAGCAGGCCGAACCGAAGCTAACCATCCCGAAGGTACCGATCCACTTCCGGACCCACTGGGACTCGTACTGGATGGAGATGCTGATGCTGGCCGGCTTGATGGCCTACTTTGCCAACTACCTGGTGGGCAACAAGAAGAACTCCGCCATCGCCAACCAGTGGCTCTCGATACACAAGCAGCTGCTCGAGGACAACTTTGCGCTGGTCGGCGACGATGGCAAAAAGGAAACGGAAGGGTCCACCTTTAGCTTTAACAAGGAAAGCGAAAGTGTGTACACGCTGTGGTGCAGCGGACGGACCTGTTGCGAGGGCATGCTGGTCGAGCTGAAGATGATCAAGCGGCAAGATCTGGTGTCGCTGATCGCTGGGATTATGAAGCCGGTTCAGGATCAGCTGCATATCAAGGTCGAACTGTCGGCTGACTCGATGGAAAACTTTGTGTTTTGCGTGGCAACTCGTAGGCAGGCTACTAAGATGTTTAAGGAGCTGAATGATTTTGGTGAGTCACTTTATCGAAATTTTTTTGTACCTTTTTTTTAANGTTCCTCTCTCTCTCTCTCTC
>KE525057.1:235567-256077 GCA_000441895.2 Anopheles sinensis | reverse complement strand
ATGTAGAGCTATTAAACTCACTAGGTGACCATATTTTAGTTCATTCTTGCAGAGAAATGACTTTTTTCGCGACTAGAACGTGTTTTTCATAAGAAATTGGAAAGGGTGCGTTATGCCTCAGGGGTGCGTATTACCCCGTCCACCCCTACTGGATAGTGGAAAACAATGAAAAACAAAGTGGGCATAGATCTCTTCATCGACCATTTTTTACCTAATGTTAACTTAAAGAGATTGAATTTTATACACGAGCGAATCGAATGACGAACGACTTTGAGGCGAAGGTTTGATACTAGTTATAAATTCATTGCGTATTGGTTTACTCCTTTATACTTGAGTTTCAATTCCAATCAAAACGAGGCCGTACGTAAACCACGGAAGGAGGGTAATCAATGCAAAATCAACATGCAATCGTTGAATCGATCGTTATTTGGCACACACATATTTGAACCAATTTAAAATGTTTTGAGATAGTAGCCCATGAGAAATATCGGGAAACATTTGTAAGGCAATAACGAGATCAAAATGTGTAAAGATTCTATCAATTCAACATTAAAGCTTAAAATTAGAGAGTCTATAACAAAGGTCCACTGTAGACAATGCGCAAAAATAACCAATTAGGTTCCTATTACAAAGCGCAGCGAAACAAGGCAAAATTTTATCGGATCAAATTATTCAGGCCACAATTCGGTTCGGGCCGATGAAGCCTAAAAATAGAACCCGCGCTTCAGCATAAACTACTTGCCGCGCTCGATGTCCTCAACGGATCCTTCGAGCGGGCAGACCAGATTTTCATTGCAGCGCTGATTAATCGTTGGTTAGTTTTGCGGAAACGAAACCACAGCGTATCGATTAAAGTAGACGAAATTCGGGTAAATGTTTTACGAACGCAAACTAATAGTAACACTTTCACAAAGCAAGTAATTATGGGTTTTAAAGTTACCTTAAAAACATGCCAAACGAAGATATCAAAAAAGGAAGAACCTTTACCTCAACTCGAGTAAACCGGAAGTTGTTAAGAAATTTGTTCGATTCACAGTAGATACTAATTGAATTTCCTGTCTATGACAATTAACGAAAGACGCACGGCGGATGCCAGCAACACGCCGCAGGGAAAGCTAGTAGGATGCACTACTGGGAAAGCGGAACCGCCTTTTAAACAGATTAATCTGTGCAAACGACACGGCACAGAATGAAACTCTGATGACCAGCACGTGCGATCATTTAAATAATGTCTGCAGTTGACGGGAGGTGCCGGTGCAAACATTTCTTTGTTCCGAATGGCCATAGCGACCTGCTTATATCGGTGGGTTTTCTTGGGTCAATATCGAACGGTTCTGCCGTTATATTGCCTGTTTGTGCCGCAATGCTCGCTATTGCAGTTTGCTTAGCTTCGTATCGTGACACCACGGTTTTTCGCTATTCCGCTTTATTCGACTCGATCGAGCGCAAGGATGTGCTCGTTCGATTACGTCTAGAGGTTGCCAAAGAAAAAGCTTTGCCAATCGAAGCGTGTATACGCAATGCGGACTGACGATGGCGTGAATCTGGTGGAACTAACGGCCATGTGGAGTGTTACCTAAAAACTATCTAAATGGCTAAAATTTTAACGTAACTATTGAGTCAAGGGATTATTTCTTTACTATTTTACCTTGCTAGGTACAGTAGATATCAGGCCAATGTGCCTTAACGTGTAACATTCTATGTATTGAGATTGATGATGATTTCAAATCCATATTTTTCTGGTTAAATAGTCTAAAAGAAAAAAAACCCTCCTATCTCTTATAGTTAAAGATTTTAAAGAAACTCGTTTTGGATAAGAAAGAAAACAAAATTGATTCAGGATATTGAAATGGAGTCTTCTGCTAGACATGTTTACTTAGATTCACTTTTGATTTGTGCCATAGATGGAATTTTAGGTCAATCGTAGATGAAATTGAATTCTTAATAGATTCAAGAAGTCTTTTTTTGGTAATGGACAATTGACTGATTTATTATTAAGTCTTTACTCGAGATTCAAAAAGTTGTGTAGCAACAATTTTTCAAGGCTTGAACGGAACGAGTAGATTTCATATCCGTTCGTAAACAATGCCTTTGCTTTGCAGTGTGACTTACCTTTAATTCTATGCTCAGGTCAATTCCTTCCGAGAGGCGAAGCTATTTAAGAAGTAGACCTTTCCTGGCACGAGGGCGGAAGTAGCAAGCTAGAGACGACAAACTTCTTTATCCTTTACCACTTTTGCAGTCCATCCCGTTTCAATCGGAAAAGATGTATCATTTCACTGATAGATTTAGCCTTGAGATTCCAGATGCCGAATCTTACACAGCATTTTCGTTAAGCACAACACACTGTTTGCCTGGCATCAGCCTTAGCTGAACCAAGAGAAGCAACAAACAATATGATTATCAATACCGAACATTATTTTCACGAGTCACATTCAAGCATTTGCTCACGGAGCACACGAAGAAAATGTAGGTATTTTCTATGCAACGGCAAACTAGCACTTTTACCCGTGGCCCATTCGACGAACCGTTGAAGTGCAAGGGAAGCACGTCCTCACAATTCAATCTTAAAACAATGACTAACTCTCTGATAGCGCATATCTATCCGCGGGCAAGCAAAAATTTCATTTGATGTTTTATTCAAAGCAACGCGACTCGCCACTTGCGCTTTGTATCCGTTTTTCGTGCGGTTCTCCTTTTCTCTTTCAACGCGAGCTGTTTCTCTCAGCGTCGCTCTTTGGTAACAAAAATTTAGTTGCAAAACAAATGGATAAACAATTATTAGAACTTTTTAATTGTGAAAAGTACACGCACTAACTCATTGAACATGCTGCAGGTTTGGAATTTTTCTAATTCTTCTAATCAGGAACATATTTTTGCAACTTTTGCCGTGCATCAACAAATTTGCACAATTTCACAAGGACGAGCTGTTTTGTTGTGACATATGCTGTCATTCGTTCCGATGCGCTACGAGGTTTAGGTAGCTTATTTCAGTATCATTTTAACAAATTCTAATGGCATAAATGAGTGCTTGTTTTGGTAGATTGAAGTCATGTTAGCGATAATAATTGCGACAAAAACACACTTTTCACATTCCCACAATTTTTATAAAAATAATTGGCCTAGATTCTTAGTTATTGTGTATGAATTCCGTATTGCTTGCAAGACACTGTACGCTCGCAGGATAATTTGACAACTGATGATAGCATCGCTCGACGAAAACAATAATAAAACCATTGTCAACAAACATTGTTGCTGTAGCGCTTCATTAGGCGATTGTTTATTAAAAACCCACTGTAAAGAAATATGTTTTCGAATCGTTTTTTAAAGCACAGTCTGTTTTGTAGACTTTCTTAGGACCTTTATGTTAGCAATCTGTGATAAATATTCCTCCGAAACGGCGAACAAACAAACCATCAAGTGATGTTTGCGATGGGGATCGCAGTATTAATTATCCTACCAAACTGATTTGGTAGCAAATTTGAATCAGATGTGATGGTGCAGCTACGCTTTTCGTGAATAAGTACCGGGCGTGTAGTCATCGCAACACTATGGATCATCTAGAGCAGATGAGTAGCTCCATCGATGGGCATCAGAATATGTCCAAAGGAGTCCTCCGCTCATCCATGCAGTCCAACGATAGTGGTTCGCTTCACTTTATAACAAGCTCGGGAGTCGGACATAGCACGCGAGAACAGGAGTACATCGAGTCTTCTTTGTTGGGGACGGATCTGCTATCGAGCCAGCTGCCGACCAATCTGCTCAATGATTACATCAACTCGGTGTCTTCCACTGCTTCAAATTCCCTTGGCAATCCGCAATCGACCCTAGTGGAACACCACTATCGACCGTTCAATTCGGATGAGCTGCACAGTCTTACCAGCGATTCTAACAATGATGGGACGGTGCTGGTAAACGGAACAAAGGTAAGTGCAAGAAATCTAAATGTGCATGCAATGGAGACGTATTAAACAAAGCTTCTTTTAAATCTACGTAATAGGATATTCCGGGCTTCAGCACACTGACATCATACGAAAAATTGATGGACGTACCTCAGCCTTCCTCCCCAATGAGCAGTAGTTTGGCGCAAATGACGGGAACTATGGAAAGCTATGTTCATTTCCCCCTGCCAGGACAACTGCATGGAACCGATCCCGGGAATGATGGGTTTGATATGATCGGGGGTAACCTTATGTCAACGCATTCGCATAGCCACCACCACCATCATCACCATCATCCTCCACCTCCTCCTCATCAACATAATCAAACCCAACCGCCGCAGCACACGCAGCAGGAGCTACAGAATCACTACGGTCTTCCGCATGTATCTCATGCACACCATCACCACCAACAGCACGGCCAGCAGCATATTGTCCATCATCAAAGTGTGGCAGAGCTGTCGAACAATTCCCAGCAGGTGGCCACCATACAACAACATTCGTTACATGTCGATCAATCGCAGGCGTCTTCTGTCTTGCCGTCCCCTTCCGTTGATGCTCCCATCAAGGTGTATAACATCGGCAACTCTCTGATGCCTGTGACGTCCACAGTGGTAAAGCAAACCAATGTGCACAGCGTAAGAATAATGTCTGAAGTGGTTGAAACGAATTTTACAATGAATCCGTTTATTTTTATTCCAGCTGCCAACAATGTCCTTCTCAACCCTGCGACCGAATGAGTCTCCGAAACGATTTTACTCCTGTACAACCCTCCCTTCACTGATGGTACGCCATCAGCGGTCCAATTCTGATACGGCCGACAGCTTGGAAACGCTCGGGA
Organism: Anopheles sinensis; assembly: GCA_000441895.2. Taxonomy (NCBI): domain Eukaryota; kingdom Metazoa; phylum Arthropoda; class Insecta; order Diptera; family Culicidae; genus Anopheles; species Anopheles sinensis. The sequence continues at coordinate 251,298 of KE525057.1, read as the reverse complement.
ACCACGATGGGTCGGACATCGTACCATGCGAACCACGTTCGGCCGAGGAAGAGATTGCAGACTGTGTTGTGTCGTTGGAGAACGCAACAGCATCGAACGCACCACAATGCGCAATGCTAGGAAACAGCATAAATTTGCCTCACAAGAAGCGTCTCACGAAGAAACTTGGTGATGTAAAAGGTGATGCTGGTGGTAACGAGACGGAGCAATCGATTCCAATTCCCACCGAGCAGCCACTACCGGTGCGACGTGGCACGGTAATCGCCAACGATAGTAGTGACGTGCATGGTAGTGTTGTGTCAAACGATGTCCCAAAAGCTACTGGTACCCAACAACGTCGGCTTGCCGGTGCCGGCTTCTCGTGCCAACTATGTGGACAAACGATGGACGATCAGTTGATGTTCTTCAATCACCTCAAAGAACACTACGAGCCGGAAGTCACTGGCAAGGAAACCTTAACGCTGGATGTACGAGATAGTGGGAAAAATCCTTCCGAAATCATACCATCCGGGGCATCCGTCGTAGCCGGTGCTACCGATGGTACGAAGGACTATCCGGACGGGAGTAAACCGAAACCAAAACTTCCACGCGTTAAGCATACAAAAAAACTCAAACATGAGCGAACTTTTAAATCCACCGAAATGGCACACGAGAAAGTACGAGACCAACGGGAATGCATAGTGGAAGATCCGTCGGAAAGAGTTCAGAAAAGGGGATCACAGGGAACACCACCAGCAGCGAGACGTTGCTAGAAAATCCAACCATAAACGAAGCTATGATCGAACTGGACACGGCGGATAATGGAGGGTGTGAGTTTAGTGACACGGAAGATATGCTTCCGGAAGGCTTACGGAATGTGGTGGAAAAGGTACAGGAAACGGTCGATACGGATGCGAACGAGGAGCTTGCGAGTCTTGCGTCGAACGATCGGAGATGGCTTCCGCCCACTCACATCACTAACGGGCATAATATGGATGATAAAATCGCCAGTGCTGTGTCGGTTCCGCCGGTGAAAGGATTGGAATCGTTCGGCGGCCAGGTTTTGGATGCGGAAGAACTGCACATTCAAAGCGGTGTGGACAATTTTGTTATCTTACTCAGCAAAACGCCGTTCCACGATGCAGGTAATATAAGAGAATCAGAACCATTTTTTGCAACATAAAGAAGAATGATCATTGTTGTTCTAAGAGGATTGTTTTTAATGTTATTTTGTAAATTTTTAGATATAAATCACACTCCAAGGTTTCTTCTTGGCCCCTCCGATTCGAGTTTGGCAAGGACGTCAAATGACTTACCCTGTGGACAGCTACCATCGTACAGTCAATCGTTGAACGACAATGGCACCGTTGATCAGTTTTCGTCACTGCTACAATCTCCCCCCAACGGTTCACAGGAACACCAAGGGCAACCACAGCCTGCTATGGTTGCTGGAGCGCTCTCGAGTGATTCCACACCATTCTCGTTGCACTCGAATGTGATACGAACGGTGGACGGTAGTGCAAATTCGTTATGTACGAGTGACTCGCTGACGATGCCTTCCATCCTTCCGACACTGTCGTCCGGCAGAATCTGTAAGCTGACCGACATGCCTTTCACCGGCACACAGTGTGAACCGTTGGCGGATTTGCGTAAAGCTAAATTATTGAAGGATGAGCAAAAATCGGACGACGAGGACGATGACGATGAAGATGGTGATGATGATGGTGCCGGAGCGGAGGGGGACGACGACATTATGTTCGAGCTAGAGTTTAGTCATGATAATGGAAATGATGCCGGAAAAAGCCTTCGAAGTGTTACTACCCTCGGTAGTACGGTCGGCGGGAAATGTGATGATCAAGCGGTGGAGGACTTTAGTTACGGCGTAAGCGAATTTGGAGTTGAACCGTTGAACCACAATAATCTTTCAGAAAAAGAAGGTGAAGAAATTGAGCAGGATAAATCAGCGAAGGACGTCCCCGCAGGAGCAATCGTTGGAAACAAGAAGAATTTAGTGGATGAAAACCCGTCCGAAGCAAATGGTAAAGCTTCTAAATCGCAAAAGTATATCTGCCCAGTCGAAGATTGTGGTCGCCGGTTGAACTCCAAGGCCGCCTTTGGATACCACCGGCTGCAGCACACCGGCGAGCGGCCGTTCAAGTGTGAGTCCTGTGACAAGCGGTTCTTCACCTGCAGCGCCCTGAAGGTACACGAACGGTTGCACTCGGGCGAAAAGCCGTACAAGTGTGACATCTGTGGGCACCAGTTCCGGCAGTGGGGCGACCTGAAGTACCACCAGACGTCCATCCACTCGAACGAGAAGAGCCACAAGTGCGAGTTCTGTGGCAAAGAGTTCGCCCGACGCTATTCGCTGGTGCTCCATCGGCGCATTCATACGAACGAGAATAACTACGTCTGCGAGTACTGCAACAAAGGGTTCCGGGCCAGCGCGTACCTGCAGTCGCACCGGAAGATACACACGGGCGAAAAACCCCACCAGTGCACGATATGTGATAAGAAGTTCCGGTGCCACGGGGACATGAAGAGGCATATGAAAATTCATACCCGACCGGAGAAGAAGGCGAAATCCGACCAACCGAACGGCGGGGACCTAAAATCGGATGCTATTGATTTGACGAAAGTGAAACCGAAAAGGAAAAAGTGTGTACAGAAAAAAACTGTCGATGATGATAAGCATATGGAGAATGATTAGAACAGTTTTCGTTTTAACGTATGACTAACAAACTATTAATCAAAGTTATGGTCGCAGATCAAACGTGGTACAACTTTCAAATTCTAACTCGATCGATTTTCATTAAGTTTATTGCAAAAATGTAAATACAATTTAATTCAAAGTGTAAGAAAGCTTCAGCGAGGGGTTAAATAGTAATCGATAAAAGTTGCAACAGTGTTTTAACGAACAAAATAAATTTATAATGAAACAAAACGGCATGGACGGCATATACAAGAAAAATTATAGACTCAACTCATTAAAATTTTAGTTAACATTCCGCTGGAATGGTTGGGTGTTCAACTTTATTTGTTCGGCTTTTTCCTTCCACTTAGCTTTTATATCTGCACTTTAGTTTGCACTTGATTTTTGTGCATATTTCCTACCTTTTCGTCAAACCCCCAATCGTCGTGGGGAGAGGAGTTCGTTTGGTTGCGAATTTAAAGACTTCTAATTGTTCACATTTTGCACCGACGTACATAACTAAACACATGCTCCTAAGGATATCACACGTGGTGTGATGAATTTTGAGATAAATTTCCATTTATTTGAACAGGAAGCTACAAGAGAAAGATAGAGAAGAAGCAACGTTAAAGGCGGGGAATTATAGTTGTGGATATACGTAAGGGGCTAGTAGTTACCTGTAAGGATATCCTTGGGCTTTGGAGCGGAATATAGAAAGTATGAGCGAAAAGAAAATAACCACGAGAAACAGTCCAACAATTGCCGTCACTTTGCTTTTACGGTGATCATTCTGCCAACCGGCTTCAGTGAGGAGAACCATTCCGAGCACGATCATGGCATCTGTTGGGGGGAAAGGCAAACCGGCATTAACTGAAGAACCATTGCCATTTACCATAGTTATTTGCACTTACTCAAAAACATCACAATGTAGGTTTCAATCACAAGCTGACCCTGAGATGATCCATGAATGTAGGCAATACCTCCATTCTGGCTCTTGTGCACAAACGGCGGGCTACGAATGTGGTTCCACATTTGGCCTGATACCATCGCGAAACAGAACACCACCGCTATCAGTGCCCACATCTGTTTGTTGTACAGGAAGTCCAGATTGTTTCGTCGGAGGTACAGAAATCCGCCTACGAACAGTGACAGCATCAGGATCGCTACGGTCGCTGAGTAGTTCGGTGGACGGAAAATACGGATTTGGATGTCGGTGCGCTCCTGAATCCACTTGCCAATCACCTCGGCGGACACTCCAACGCGCTGGATGTCCATCGTGTCGGCAGGTTTCGGTTTACCCTTCGGAGGGAAGTGGATGAAAACGGGCGCCGTGTTCAGGCGCAGCATCTGGAACACGTCCGAGCCCTCATCAAAATCGACCATGGCAAAGAAGAGCTTATTGGAGTACGTTTGCGAGTAGCGGTACGAGTTGGCCACGATGGTGTACTCATCGTGCGCATGACGACAGATAACGCACTGCCGCGCTGGGGCCATTGCGGTAAACATGACGATCACCGAGTAGTTGCGGGGTGGCGACTTGACGAAGTCGCGGAACTTATTGCCATTGAAACGCAGCACCGGACGCTTGGTGTTCATGTCCAGCATTTGCTGGACCTTCTCCGAGAGCGATTGCTGTCCCTGGTGGAAAAGAGATCGATCGAGCAGAAAAATGCCAATTTGTAAACATCAACGTCACCAGTGCAGCCAATGCGAGCCGGTTCCGCCTTAAACTTACACCACGGGCATTCTTGGATGCCTGACTGTTGACGAAACTGAACAGGCACAGCGATATTGCTGTAAGGACAGCAATTTTGATGAGAATCTTCATTCTGCTACAATACGGCGCACCGGTACAAGAAAAAGGATTTTCTCCGCCGGTGAACTTCTTGACCACACTGGAGTACCACGGCGATTCTTGTGATGCGTTTGACGGTACGAGTGACGTGTACCAAACAATCCTATCAAAGTCTCACAATATTTGAGGTTGCTTATTTAGGACGAGTTTGTTGACATTTAAAATTTCTGTGAATAAGAAACTATACAATATTTTGTGAGGTTACAGTGTTGGAGAAATTAAACTTATTATTTCCGTCTCTATAAAACACAGTTTGTAGAAATTTTCGGTGTATTTTACTTTCCTATGTGAATCACAAGGTATCTAGATCGGCCAAGCAGGTTAAGTAAAAGATATCAATGTCAAACCCCAAATACAAAAGACGGTTTCCGAGAACGTGAGACCATTCAATTCAACGGATAATTCCTGCAAGCAATCCCTCCTTTTACTCCAGTAAGTTGTAGAAACGCAAATGCCGCAATTCGCTCTACACAACAGAATAAAAAACAAGTATGTTCGAAATATCTTTTATGTTTAATCAGTTCTGACCATCACCTTAACGGTGGTTATCGCATTTTACTTCCAGAAACATGAAATTCTACAAAAAATCGCCATCCGCTTTGCCTCTGCGTGCAAAGAAACCACGAGCCACTAATGAAGACCGAGCATGTGTAATATTCGCATATAAAAATGGAAACACCATGTTGGCGATATCGCAGATTCTAAACTTAGAAAAAACGATGGTGCAAAGCATACTGTCAAGGTATTGGAAAACAGGAGAAGCGGATACCGAGGGGGACATAGACGCATTATCCATTTTCTGTATTGGCAAATGGTACGATCAAGGTTTAAACTTCGATCAAATGGTCGAGAACCTTTACAACATTTTCAGAGTGTCCTTTTCGATTTCTACGGTATCGGATGATGACTCGTCATGAATGAGAATCGTCTTTGCATGTAACGAACGGTTTGTAGATCCAACATGCGGTTATTCACTTCACGTAAGTTTGAAACATTATTTTCTCAGCTAAAGACACTTCATGATTGCTTTCAATTTCTTCCTTATAGTATGAGTGGACCCGCCGGATCTGATTAAGATGAAAAACAAACGAAGGAAGGGCCAAGAGAATTGGAGAATGGAGACGGTGCATGTACTTAAACATGGAAATTAAACCAAGGCGCCAAATGGAATTGAAACAGTGTGTAGCTTGCAATTGGTACGTTGGTGAATACTTTGTACAAAGTTTCTTTTTTTACTGAATATGTCCAGCTTTCTACTGGCTTAAGGTTAATTTCTAATCCTTAAACGACACCAATTGGAATATTTTGAACTTCACACGATACCTATTTTTTTAATATATCTGCAGCTTTTATACTGCCGTGTTCTTGTTGAACAAAGTTGAATTCAATTAATAAACATTCCTTTATTTTGTTTTGCACTTCAGCTCGTTTTATTTCTTACTGCATAGCACTCTAAAGACAACGATGTTAAAAAAATAATTCAATGTTTTATTTTATCTCTGATCGCATATGCTAGTGTTCTTTGTTTTCGTGGTTGTATTCACGATAATGAATTCACAAGCCACAAGAAATTTTAAATCCATACTTACAATGAGAATCTAGTGTGAGAAATCGATCAATTGATCAACACCACTTCCTGCATGTCCACGGCCAGAATCATCTCATATGGTAAAAAAATTGATGAATGTTGTTTGTTCGTTTCGCATATAATCTATACGTTCTCGTATGCTAATTTCTTAAAAATTACATTCAAATGAGTAATGAATTAAATTAAACGATTACACATAAGCCAGTAGAAAAGAATAAAAAAACACGCCTCGCATCAAACGTACTAAACCACGAAAAAATGATGAAAATTGTCTTAAAACCAAGAAAAAAGAGGGAAAACCTTAATTCGACGTGACGTGGAAGCAGTGAATGATGGCCCACTGCGTTCAATTGACGCAGAGCAGATTAGAGGGAAAACGAAAAAAAACAACACCTCACTCAAAAATCAACGAACCGGAGGCATAGCTGACGCTGGAGTCTTTCTTATCACAGCACTGATTGCTTTGGTCATACTTCAGAAATTTGAAGCTCATTCGGTAACCACGGCGTTTCAGTTCTTCGACGGACTGCATCAGCACGCCGATCGGATGACGCCCGCAGATGGTATTGTTGTACTTTCGTAGGTACTCGCTAAAGCTATCCGCCTTGAGCGTTTCGATCAAATCCATTCCCATCTTATCCAGTGTTTCGATCCACTTGTAGATCGGACCGGAACCTTCCTCATAGTACGTGTAACGGAACCGTTGCCCCCAGTGGCAAAAATCGGACGAAATGACAAACAAGTTCTGAGGATCAGCCAGGTAGGGGGCGAAGATTTTACCGTAGGTCTCTTCCCACTCCGTGCTGATGGAGCCCACCATCACAGGGACAATGGTGAACTGATCCCTGAAACTGAATAACACATCGTTAGCAAAGCAAATTTAATTGAAAACCGTATGAATCCGTAGTGTAACGTACTTTTCCATCACTTTCGCCACGTATGGCAGATGCATCTCAATGCTATGCTCGTCTTCATCCGTCTTTTGGTCCATCCACTTGAAATGGCCAGTAGCCTCGAGCTCGGAATTGATTTGCTGGTCAACCTTCAGATCGTACAGCGGCGTACGGCAGTACTGAGCGGCAGAAAGGGCACAGCGGGAAAGGCGCACATGATGCGATGGTCCCAAGATGAACACACGTTTGCTGAAACAATAGTCCATCCATCCATCAATTGGCTGCCCGCGATAGAATACCTCTAGAATAGACAAAACTTACACTACGGCCGGACTAATTTGTCGGTAGGCCCATGCACCACAAGCTCCGCAATAACGGTACCCGGCGTGGGGGGCAATGATGGCACGGGCGGGCCCGTAGGTAAGGTCGGCATCATCTAACCACTTGTTCAGCTGACGATTCAGTTCGGGTCCTGTAATCGAACGCGTAAAAACAACATCAAACTCACTATCTTAGTACTTATCTTCTAATGGCAATGTTATGATGTAAATGTATGCGACCATAGGAAATATTAATAAATGAATGCCGTAACATCGAAACTGTCCGATCTTACCCGAATCCGTATACCAGCTACCAGCGTGCGATGCTTCACGGTACATATTTGGCATATAAAGTAGGGCACGAACGATCGACGGGTTTGTGTCTATGCAATATCCCTGCTGTCGCTTCTCCTACGGGTGATGGCTTCCTCAATAAAGTGAAAGTGCCCTCGGTTGTTGATGAGTTGAGGTTATTCCAAAAGCTCGATGGAACACTTTAGTTAATACATTCGAAGTTGACACACAGGCGGAGAGATCTTTGAAAAATTACAGAAGGAGGAGACGTTTGTCTCAAAGCATTGGTAATTTACCAAACTTAACAGGGAGGTTGCCCAGCACCACCATCCACAAAGAAGCTATTTTTATGGATTACCTTTTCACGAGCGTTGACACCACTTTGAAACTGACTGATTTCGATGGTAGAAGCAAATGTAATTGCCACCTGGAGGGTTTTGTAATCGTTCGTTACTCCAAATAAGTACCTTTGCTGTTAGTAGGTGCCCTCTGCAGCACTGCTAGCCCCAGGCACACACAAAGCAAATGAGGAAGCTGTGGCAGAATAGCGAATGAAATGATTTTTTTTGTTGCCCCCTGCGGAGGTAGAAAGGTAAACATATGCAAGACTGACAGTGACGGCAAAACGAAAGCTGACATTTAGTTGACGGTTCTATTGTTTTTCGTACCCAGTACCCAGTTACTTTTTCGAGTTAAAGTTCATTAAAAAATCATTTTATTTCCTTGAACTAGTAATTCTTGATTTTATAACAAAAAAGTGCACAGAAGTATCAATTCGTGGGACAAAACAATACAAGTCGCGCAAGCAGACCCGTAACGCAGTAGCGTAACGGGTAACTGTACCTAGCTCCTCGATGGTGTTCAAATTGCAGCTAGCTAATCGACTTGATTCACACAGCAGTTCCCTACGAGCAGAAATCAAAGATCAGAGCTCACCTCGTGTATGAATCGTTTCACATAAAATTCAAACAGATTCCGATCATGTCTGAACCAAATCAAATCAGAATCGAGTGGAACTGGGTTCAACAGCCTTCTGAACAAATCCGCGAAGCTGGGTACAAAGTCCGCTATTGCGCGGAGCTGGGTGCATCATCTCTCTTCTAGGAACGGATCGTTCCAGGTAGGTGCTTCACGGAACTCGCAACACTAGTAGTCGGTGATTGCCATCGGGTTTGCGTAGTTGCTTGTCCCGTACCAGTGGCACCAAGAATCCGTTCTTCCGATACAAGTGCGTTTGTTATTTGACTTCTGCTCCTTCTTTACGCCATTCTTTAGTGCCACACTCGAAGGAGTCTCTCGAAAACAGTTCCGTTTCAAAGCAGTTCTAATTTAGAAAATTCTACAAAGATTGAAATTTTTGTTTGATGAAGTGTACGGAATGCTTCTGCGCTTCCGCCGTTTAGCATACGCCCACGGTACTTGGTAGTCGAGGTACCGTTTTTATCCCCCTTGTTGTGTCGCAGGATAGATTGAGCCTGTTCTTCTTGGTCGTAGGGTTTTGTGCAATCCAAGTGGCTCCGAGATGATGGGCCGGGTCGTGTGTAGCAATCGATCGATAGTCGGAGGTGTGGGATAAAAGTGTGTTCCCAAGACCGTTATCCCGTATGCAGTATTTCGGAAAAAGCGTGACCGCGAGACGGCCGTCCTAACGGCAGTCTAGTTTACTCCCCTCACCCTCGTTCTTGTCTCGTTTTTCCTTAAGTCGTTTTTTTTTATTTGGTTCCTTACTTCTTCTCTCCCTCAAGTGGTGCGGTGAAAACAGTCGAGAAAATTTTGTCCGTTCTGGTTGGGAAGGTACGTGCGCGCTCTAGACTGCGGCGACTGCTCCTGGGGGAAACACTTACGGCGAGAAGATGCTAACGGGTGCGCTGGTGTTGTTCCTTTTTCGTTAACGGTGTCGAAATGTCTTTTCAGCGTTGCCCCGGCAACGGCAATTGATCGGGTTGAGCTGCTCCCGACCGAGTTTTCCCCCGTCCACACCACGGGTACCAGGTGTATGTTTTGTTTGCAGCACGCGGCAGAGGTTGGAAGGAAGCGGGGCTGAATAACCCTGCCTAGACGTGCCGCGCCAAGATGGACTGTCGGCGACACTAGAAAAGTGAGAAAACGAGTGAAAAAGTGTTATTTCCGTGTGTTCCGTCTGCTGCTGGGGACTACGCCCGGCTATCGCACCGACCGGGTCCTGCGGAAAACGTCAATCGACGGACGGACAGGCCGCTCTGCGAGAGTTTCCGGTGTGGTTCGGAGCGTCTAGCGGCCCGAAACTATGGCCGTTGCTGCCTGCCTCAAAGCTTCCCAGTCCGTTGCTGTTGGGTACGCCGGTCAGACGCAGCTTGGTGGAGGCATGAACGGCATCGGGGGCGGCGTCGGGGGTCACCTGCAGAGCCAGCTGACCCGCTCGCTGGAACGCATCCTGGAGGATGCCCATCTCAGTGGCGAGCTGAAGCTGAGCGGCCGCAAACTGAAGGACTTTCCGAAGGCTGCCGGCAAATACAACCTCAGTGACACTGTTATTGCTGGTAAGTTGTTCACTGAAGCTAATTTTTGCTGTGATTTGTAGTAGATTTAATTTTCAAAACATAAATGTGGACAACATATATCCTCTATCTGTTTATGTTCAACTCTTCTACTCAAGGGAGCGATATTTACGACAAGTTTCCCTATAAAGTCCTTTAGAGAATATTTAAAATTTAAAGAATTCATTATGGATTACCATTTTCCTCTCCTTTGTTCGTATCCCGAAAATAAACTCTCGAAAAAATCACTATCTTTTGAGGCGCCCACCTTTAAATGGTAGTAGCATCAACAAAAACCATTCTTAAATGTCGCCCGATTCGCAAGTTGGCTGAAATTCAAAACATGCTCCTCAATAGAAGCTACGATTTATTAGTTGGTGGGGAAAAATATGTCTTCCTGCGGCATTACGTACATCGCACCGGCGACTGACTGGGGGTTTCAATAAGGAGCAACGACTAAATCGTTATAAATAAATTATTCCCTGTGATACTAGCGCAGCAAATCTTCTGAAATGTGCGAGATCGCCAATTGCTCGCTTCAAGGAAGAAAAGGTGATGTCTTGAATGTAAGTTCTTATCGCATAGAGAATTAAACGAGTTGAAAGCTCATAGAGATCCAGCGAAAGAATAGAAGCAATGCATGAGTAAATGGGCACTTACTATGGCAAGCATACAATTTCAATGAATACAGCATTGAAAAGAGAATTAACCTTTACCGATTTTGAATAAACATAGTTTGAAGGATTGCATTTGAAATCAGTCACTGCGTCGAGTATTTAAAATTCAATTGAACCAGCAATTTTAAACATCTTTCTTGAAGGTTCATAAATGCACATTTGGATTCATCTTTAACCAAAACTATAATTATACCGAAAACTTGCACTTAAAAATTTCCGTAACAGCGTTGTAGTGAGAGTAATTAGTTATATTTTTGGGCCACCGATTGGCCTTGGGTGAGAAAATTTGTCGGCAAAACCAAAGAGTCTCTTGCGTTCGTTGGCTCGAAGAGCAAACACAACCATCCATTACGGGTTTTTCTTAGCGCACAAGCAGAAGGCAACGCACCAGGCAAGAAAATCTGCCCCGTTGCGGAGAAAGGAGACGGTGCGCGACGCAAAATCGATTTGAGAAAAATTGGCCTCGCCAGGAGGTCCTCCCTCCGACCGGTGGGGAAGGTGGTGCCGGGACTGGGGGAAAAAATGAGGACATATGAAACGAGGTAGCCGCTCCGAGAAGCCGCTTACGTAAACAGCGCGCCGATCGAGCCGAGGGTTTTTGGGTGGCTGACCGGGGGCTGGCTAGTCGGTTGCCGCACCTGAAAGGCTGACGAATTACCGGTGGGCCGTTCTCCCGCTTCACATTCGCATGTAGGACACCGGTTTTGCAGGATCGATGAATGGTTGGGAAGAGAGAAAAAAAGGCTTCGCCTCCGACGTGTTTGTTTCGCCTTGTATTTCATGCACCTTGCGCACGGTTGTCCGACTGGTTCGAGGATAATAATTTACCAACTGCAGTCGTCCATCGGTGCGAAAATTATGTTGCTTACCTTCCTAAAGGGTCATTGCATTTTGGGTAACGGGCTGTTGGGAGGAATTTCGTTTTTCGCCGACCCGTTCGTTCCGTTGACCCAGAAGCCCAATGTACCGTCGGATCGGATCGCCGAAAATGGCCGCAAAAGCGGTCGCCGCATAGATGCTGTTGCAAATAAATATCGTGCGATGATTTCGGAGGTCGTTAAAAAATGAAACCGCACACAGCATAGCGTGTGATGATGGATGGCTTCAATAACGTGACAGAGAAACGGAGGAGAGATGGAAACCACGTCGTCCACGAACACTTTCAACAGGGCCTGTTCGATTTGTTCGGTTTGTGGTGAAACCTTGATGAAAATCTTTTTTTTTTCGAACCACAATAATTCATTCGTTTCGCAATGAGTTAAATATTTGGCAGCAGATAACAAAATTGTTTTATTCATCTTTAACACCAGGTCCAATTTCGATACATTGAAAGTAACTTTTGCTAGCTTAAATGTCACCGATTCTAAGCACTCTACAAATGCGCTTCAATTCCGCAAGGGGAAGGTAAAGGTTTGCTTATTATGCAAAGCATTTCCGTTCCGATCGCGTCACGTTTCCGTTGATGCATAGACCAATCGCGTTAGCTTTGACCCTTCAACTTTGTAACGGCCGAGTTCCTACTCCGGACGACGGACAAGTGTTGAGCATAGGGAAGCACTATCAGTACACGCTTATCGCTAAACGTTTTCAACGTAGCTGCGTTTTGCATGTGAAGAGTTGAGCAGAGTTGAACAAAAAACAACAAACAAATGAAACTTCACGGCGCTACACGCGAACCTTTTAGCCAGTGGAAGTAGAGACCGTGTTGCTCCACAATAGTCGTCATCGCTACAATAAAGGCAGAATATGTGCCTTAAGTGTATTTATGGTCATGGTTTTAATTCCTTTATCAGCGAAGCGGTCGACACGAGAATTTCAAAGCGAAACAGAACGGCCAACGACAATGTGGAGTTTGAAATTTGCACGAGAAGTGTTCCAATCCGCACGCGAACGCAGATGTGATAATTTTTTAAAAACATAATGAAGAATATAATAAAGAAAACAAGGGAGAATGAGTACCAAATATGGCTAGCATTATGTTGCAAACTAAAGTATGACATCATCAAACCGAAACGGAAACAAGCGAACCAAAACAAGAAACACCACAAGCTCTTATCGACGTTTTTTTGCCAATAAAAACTAATGCTTCTTCAAATAAACTCCATCTATGTTTTGCTGCCACAGAGTGGGAAAAAACGGCAACTATCAAATTGAAATATTAATCTTCGCTACACTTTTAAATTGATTTTATTACGCTTTGCTACGGAACGTAAAACTTTTCCTTTAATCGGTAAACTGTTTTCCCGTAAAAAGTGAAGATAACTCTCCCACAAATTGTACCCTAACAAAGCAGTTTTATATTTTTAAACGCTGAAAGGTTCATAGCAAGCGTTTAGACGATCCTCAACTCAACAAGTGCTATAAATATGCCTCTGGTACTAACTGGTGTCCGAATATTAAATTATTTTATGGCACCATTTCGGAAGAGCATAACGGCGGGCCTTTCGCTCTGTTGATAAGCCGGTCCGTGGTCGAATAAACTTTACTTTTTGATAGACACATGTGTTTAACATGTTCGTGCAAACAAAAGAGAGTCTTTCCTGTTCTTCTTCTTCTGCGGAGGAAGTTTATTGTTGCCTTTTCTTAACTCATACGTGCCTTAGTGTCCAAAGAGAAGATTGACTTAGGAGTTCCTAAATTATTTCGTAAATCAAAAATTCGGACACGCTAGCAACTTTTTTTCACTAAGCCCTTTCAAGCATTTTATATTGTGATAACCATTTCAAGATAAAGGTGCTGATCATCGCTGATGGCTACCACCAACATAACAAATATCAATTACATTCAAGTGGTAGGGTATTTCTAATATTAGGTTGTTGTATGAAATCATTCCAATTTTCTTGATTAGATGTTACAATTTCCGCCCGGTGGAAACCTGAATTGCCTGGAGGCGGAAATTAAATTGATCCATTAAGTGGTGACTCAAAGCTGGCTCAAGATTATTATAGACTGTTAATGTATAACGCTTCCGATTGAATAAATGATCAGCAGCATGTTGGTTCAAGTGCGCAAATGTGATTCAAGTGGAAAATCCTTGCGGTTGCGTATCACCGATGAAGAACTTTGCCTAACGTGGGAAATGTGTTGCTGGATTTTAAGATTTAAAGATCTTAAAACTGAATGGTTCAATGAAATTCGTACAGTGTTCGATCGCTTTCCGCAAAAGGTTTTCCACACCTTTGCCTCCCCGCAACTAGTTCAATCACTTTCACGTTTGAGGGGGGAGGGTTTTAAAATTACCCCTCGGCAAGAAGGGTTGACCGTTTGTAGGTTGGACGGTACCGGAAAATTTCACTCTCTTTCGCTAACCACAGTTTTGTTACGATTAATTGAGCAATAAAACCCGGTGGATTGTAACGGGCGCACCACAACCCGTGGGCCGGGAAAGTCAGAAATAGATCCCGATGGAAAGTCCCGATGGATGAGAGAGGAAAATAGAGACAGAACGCGGGGGGGAAGGTAACGGGTTGATCGATCGTTCATACATCGAGCTCTGCTTGGGCGCCACCGAGTGGGGTTTTTTTTACGGTTATGCGCATGATTGCGTTTACGAGCGAGTAGTTGAGCGTTATTTTTCTTTAATTGTGCTATTTTTTTGTTGGCACGGTACTTTACTTTCAATTTTGTTCCATTGATTCGAGGTTAGGAATAGTAAAAGCATAAAATTGCTTTCTTGTTTTTATGTGGCGTAATTCTCTCATTTCTTTCTCAACGCTAGAAGGGTTTTCTCAAACCGATTTTTCCACTATCACTCTCCACTATGAAATTGTTTATCCTTTCCTTCTCATAATGCTGTACAAATAAACAATTTTTATATCTCCACATGCGTTCGCTCGCCAAATCATGCGGTGTGACACTGGTTAGCAAGATCAATATTTACTCCGCGCACGAAATGGGTTCCATGTGGCGCTTCTTATCCTCCACATATTTCGCACTCCTCGCTGCCAAGAGCATGGGCGATTTCAAACTTCCGCCGATGAATCATCGCCTCGTATCTGAACCTCCACTCAAGTTTGTTAGCTCAACTCGACGAACGGGCTACGAGATTTTTTTCCCCTCCCGTCGTTTTTCCATCGCCAAATCGCGCACTTACGATCGGAGGATGGCTGGGCTCGGCGTTATTCGCTTGCGTTATGTTTACACTTGAGTCGAACGCGCGAGTTTGCCACCACGAGTGAGTAGCGTTAGGATTTTCTTCCTATAGCTTCCCTCCTTACTTGCGATCTTTTGCTCGAAGAAGAACGTCGTCGTTGTTGGTGGGTAGGGGGGGTTTTTTGTTTGGGTTTAGCTGTCCATTCACAAGCGCGAGCCGCGAAACTTGGGGTGGAATCGGGTGAGCCATGCGTGTTACGCTTGCGCAGTCGTTGTTGGGTGGTACGATTTACTACTCAAACTGGTTATTTCGTTCGGACTTCGGGGGAGGCAAGGAGGAGGAGGAAGGAAGAAGCGGGGGCGGGTGGTGCACGAATGGACGAAAAGGCGCCAGGTCGGTAATTCAACATTCGATATGTTCGTGTCTGCCTGTGGGTGCATGATGAATTTCAGTTTGCTCTTTTCACCCAAATTCATTCCACTTTGGTGGTGTTTCTTATGTTTTCTGAGGAGCCATCATAAATCTATAGCATGTTTTATGGCATGCATGATGTATTGCCGGGAAAAAACAATTTACTTTCAAAACTATCCTACCATGAAATAAAACTTTAATATCTACATATCCTTGTAGTAGTACATCGTTTTTGAGAATGGTTGAAATAAAATCTGCTTCAAGGGAAACATAATCACCAACTCCTCATTCATCAACGTCGTCAACATGGACACCGTCTTGTTCTTGCCTCTGATGTGTGACGCATGGACAACATGGCCGTTTGTATACACTTTCGCCTGCACGATCGTTAAGGGCGGGCGTGCGTCCTTTCT